>JAJOZX010003906.1:305000-395000 GCA_023014485.1 Bathynomus jamesi
TGATGCAACCCTATTCCCACTGTTGAGAAGTACTGCTTTCAAACTTCGTTTAGACGAGTCTATAAATAGCCTCCATTCTGATGCGTTATATGGCAGGCTCAAGGATTCGATTAGCCCCTCAACATTGCAGCAGTACACTAAGGAAGAGGTATTTTCGTGCACTGCAAAAAACTTGCGGAATTCTTCCTCTCGTTTCCTATACCAGGAGAATGTTGTTCCCGGAGCCAGCAAGTTGTCCTCTCGAAGTCGTGAGCCCAAGATCTCGGCAGCTAATTTGGAAAGTCCTAAATCCCTGGTAAGATCATTAAGTTTGGCCTGGTTGAGAGGCCTCGGCTCATTTGAAGCGGTATTTTGAGGTATATACGACTGGGACTGGTCATTGGCATTGGTCATTGATTCATCATCAGAATCATCGAAGTCCAGGGTTTGAGGTGGGTCGGGTATTGGAATTCCAGGACCATGGGGTACAGGTCTCATAGCAGAAGGAATGTCAGGGTATAAAACAATGTGTTTATTCTTCTTGTTAACTCCTGAAAATAGAAACACAGAAACATGGATATAAAACTTGCATATGAAATAGAAGAAGCATTCAGACAGTGGCGGCTCGTGAGGGAAGGCTGCGGTCTGTAAGATATGAAATAGGTCGATGGAGTCTGTATATTTTCTTTCTTTTTCATTCATATTGTCCCTTCGGGGACAATATGAATGAAAAAGAAAGAAAATATACAATCATTGTATATGTAAATGTAACTTGTATAACAATATGTATGTGTAAATGTATTTTCTATAACAATATGTATATGTAAATGTATGATTACCATTATGGTGAATATTATGCTATATATGGTGAATATTACATTATGGTGAATATTATGTCAAGTTTCATACGGGGATTTCAAAATATTTAAGAAAAATAAATTTATAAGCCCACCTTGGAGGTTTGTCATGCAGAAATAGCAATCTGTCACGTGATCCTTTCCTTCTCTCCAAATCATGGGAATTCCAAAAGGCAAAGATTTCGCTCTGCCTTTGCTCCATCTTCTCAAATTTTCAATGCACGTCTTGCAGCACATATGAGGGGCGAAATTTTTGTCCTGGTCCCCTAGCTTAATTCCAAAGTATGCTCTATACATTGTCTTCACAAATTTAGTGATTTTGGACTGGTTATTTGGCATGGTAACCGCCCCACATATGTAGCAGAATCTATTGGGATCATTTTTACACGCTTTATTCATTATGAAATATTTTATCTATGTGCCTGAAAAGTAAAAAAAGATATTATACAAGTGAAACAAGTGATGATAGATGTTACTGTTCCAATTCCGCTTTGACAAAATCACGAAAAATTCTATTTTACTTATGAGGCCATAGCCGGATAACCTGAGCTGATTGAGAAAAACGGATTGCAGATTCGAAATCAGCAGGAAGCAGGAAAAACTCTATAAGAATCACTTACAAAACCCTTGACAGCAAAATTGATGCATACCAGTGAATTATAGGCATATGGTTTTACTGCAGAAACTTTGTACATTCGATATGGTAACACATTTTTCAAGTACGTACCGAATAGTACTGCAAAAGGTCATCCTTAGGTTATCCATTAAAGGATCTTTTGACCCAATCGTAAACCAGAGAGAGAAGCAACCATCACTCAAGTTTCACATCGCTAAGATTTACCAGTCGAAGTCTTTCACCAGTCATCACTCCGTTTTTGAAGATGTAACAGTACGTTAAACGGGTCCTCGCTATGGCCTACTTGTCATTCTGTTGGACCCTAAAGTCTCTGAAGTTCATTCGCTCCTCATCTTAAAACTCGAAAATAATCCGACTTTCATTTATTTCTGTCCATTGTCCTTCGTTGTAACACCATTTAATTCTTCACTTAATCATTATTTGTTATTGTATACTTATACTTACAATTAATTCTCGCATATGAAGCCTTTTTTGTAACTAATGATGGTCTCTAATCAATTGTATCTTTTTATTGTATGTACCGTCCTTTATTAACTACAGTGAATAATTTGAATTGTTAAAGGAAAAAGCGGTGCAGTCCCTCCTTTTTCTTTCTTCATTGATACAATTATCTGTTGAACCTTTCTTCCAAATAAATTAATTATTTCGGTACTTGTGGGTTATCTGTCGCCACTTTTTAATATTTTTTTTATTTATTTATTTTTATATATTAAGAGAAGAGGATTCTTTATACTGTACGGCATTGACGATTGGTTAGGTTAAGTCGTGCTACTTTGGTTAAATAAAAAACTTTTTAATATTTTTTTTATTTAGTTATTTTTATATTTAAGAGAAGAGGATTATTTATATTGTACGGCATTGACGATTGGTTAGGTTAAGTCGTGCTAGTTTGGTTAAATAAAACGGTATTTAACCAAACTAGCACGACTTAACCTAACCAATCGTCAATGCCGTACAGTATAAAGAATCCTCTTCTCTTAATATATAAAAATAAATAAATAAAAAAAATATTAAAAAGTGGCGACAGATAACCCACAAGTACCATTATTTCATTAATTATCTCGTTAACCAACCAGATTATAAAGAACTAAAGCTTATTAACTTCGCTTCGAATCGATATCCGATGCAAATTAGTCCCTAAAAACTTACCTCAATTAAGCTGTCTTTATAAACTGGTACCTAATGTAAGTTGCCGCTATAAAGCAGTGACCATAAAGTGGTGACCATAAATGATACCTATATCTTTAGTATTATATATATATATATATATATATATATATATATATATATATATATATATATATGAACTGATTAATAAACATCAAATGAAAGCGTTTATTCTATGGCCTATTAAACTAAAAAAAATTTCAAACTTTCAAATTAATACAGTATTCGCAGCTTTGACTGAGAGGAGCGATCGCATACATTATTTTACTCTTTAGAATAATTATTTCAACATCACTTCAGATCTTCGTACGTCATTTGACGTTAAACTGTCTTTATCCTCCGAATAAAGAACATCAAGGAATTAAAACTAGTTTTTGAATAATAATTATTATTATTGTTGTTATTATTATTATTAATCAAGGAGTTCCATGAGATTACGCGGACACTCACGGATCAAGTAGGATTCTTCACTCAAAACGTTGAACTTCCGCAGAGAGAATCCACTGAGCATAAGGAGAGAAGAACTGGAAAAGAGAATTGAACATCTCCAACAGGCCTAGTGTAAGAATGTTATGTTAATTAGTGAGCCAAAGACACCTGCTGAAGGTGAAAATAAAGACCTGACGCATAAGACAATCGAGGCCAAGGAAAACAACGCCACACGACCTATCAGGATTGTAATCCCCAATGAAGACGTAAAAAGGGAATTCGTTGTCGCGTGCATCCAGGTGAGACCTAGAATTTCTGTTAATGAATATCTGACCAGCTACAATAGAAACCCCTTTGACTGAGAGGAGCGATCGCATACATTATTTTACTCTTTAGAATAATTATTTCAACATCACTTCAGATCTTCGTACGTCATTTGACGTTAAACTGTCTTTATCCTCCGAATAAAGAACATCAAGGAATTAAAACTAGTTTTTGAATAATAATTATTATTATTGTTGTTATTATTATTATTAATCAAGGAGTTCCATGAGATTACGCGGACACTCACGGATCAAGTAGGATTCTTCACTCAAAACGTTGAACTTCCGCAGAGAGAATCCACTGAGCATAAGGAGAGAAGAACTGGAAAAGAGAATTGAACATCTCCAACAGGCCTAGTGTAAGAATGTTATGTTAATTAGTGAGCCAAAGACACCTGCTGAAGGTGAAAATAAAGACCTGACGCATAAGACAATCGAGGCCAAGGAAAACAACGCCACACGACCTATCAGGATTGTAATCCCCAATGAAGACGTAAAAAGGGAATTCGTTGTCGCGTGCATCCAGGTGAGACCTAGAATTTCTGTTAATGAATATCTGACCAGCTACAATAGAAACCCCTTCAAAAGATAAGAGATTTCAGGAAAAACTTCCGAGGTAAGATCTCGAAGTGCTTCGCCTATATAAGAAAACCCCCGACCGATGTAAAAGTCCCCCAAAAGTCTGTTAACGACTTTAATAATTTTCTATTGAAAGTGAATTTTGATCCAAATAACTTCATAGTCTCCGTCTCAAATAATTCAAACGTCCGCTCATGGGCCTTCACCAATAGATTATCCAGAATGATCATAATACCAGTATATTCTAGCGTTTATTACTATATACTTTAAAATGAGAATCCCCTTGGTATTTACTATTATCAGCATTTTGTCCATTGTTGCTGTGGTTGTTTTATCTAGTTGGCAAACCATAAACTGTAACTGACTTTGCCTGATGAATTTTTAAATGTCTATTTTATGTTTCTTACCTGATCAGAATCACCGCCATGTCAGTGATTTATTCAAAATTTACCATAAGCTGTAAATGAGCCTGCCTGATATAAATTGTCAATTTTTTTATTTACTATCATTAATATTCATCATTTTTTTCATTTACTATCCTTATTACCTATGTTTATCATTACTATTATTATTTATTATTTTTATTATTATTATTATTATTATTATTATCATTATTATCATTATTATCAGTTATTATTATTATTATTATTATTATTATTACTTAGACTACCATTATGATTACTCTTGTTTTCATGTAACTATCCTTTTTTTTGCTCATGCTACACAGAAAAGTGCCTCAGTGCATACCTCATTTGTACCCATCCTACCAATTTTTCCTTTCCTTCGAGCTTCCATAAAATTTTATTACTTCCTCTTTGTAGCTGAATTCCGACACATATCTCATACTTCTCTGAAAGACCTTCCAAACCGCTTAGAACTGTTACGAGATAAACACGAAGGCGATGATGAAATTTTTAATTTGTCACATCATGTCTCCGAGAGTTTTTATTACGATATAAATTTCAATGATAAGTTTATGATATGAACTCTAAACATTAGAAGCGTACATGCTAGTTTTGAAGAGCTACAAATTTCATTACAGATAATCGGAATACAGTTGTCCATCATTGTCCTCACAGAAACATGCGTAAAAAAAATAACTAAAAATATATCGTGACGGAAGGGGTGCGGTTCAATTTACTCAAATAAATCCATTCCATGCATATGTTATGAGTAATCGGTGAAATTGTGTATTTTATGAAATAAGTAAAATATTGCTTAGTTCATAAAATTGGCAGTCCATTTGCCAAATTCATGAAATAAGCAAAGTTATTGCTTATTTCATGAAATACATGAAAAATATTTATGATGAATAAAACCACGAAGGAAAGGAAACACAGAATGGTGCTGAAGCACCGTTCTGTTTCCTTTCATTCGTGGTTTTATTCATCATATATATATATATATATATATATATATACAGTATATATATATATATATATATATTAGGTCGGCAAAAAAGAAGGGAGACCTCGAACTTTGACTGTAAAATCCAAAGTTATGGTCAGATTTCAATATTCTTTTCACACCCCTCAACTAAGTAAATTTCCTATACGGTGAGCGGATTTCAAAGAAAACTAATGAAAATTATGGATTTATTGAACATTTCTTTCTGCCACTGGAAATTCTCCATTTACACTACTACTGCATTGTATGTGCAGATAAAAAATTACAAAGTACTCGCATATTGTGCTGCCTTGATGTTAAAAAAACTGCTCGATATGTTTACCACGAACTTCTACAACCTTTTTCAGTCTAAGACGGAACTCATCTATGGCTTTATTGATTTGTTCTTGTGGTAGCTCATCCTATTTTTACAGAAGAAGCTGTCGTAAATGAGTGACATTTCTTACTTTGACCCGATAAATTCTCTGTGACAAATTTTCCCAAAGGCTGTAATCGACAGGATTTAAATCAGGACTGTTTGGTGGCCAAATTTAATACCGCTACCTGGTATTCTTTTGATATCTCCTGTTTTATCGATTTTCTTGAGAAGCTTGTCCAAACCTCCTGCAGTTGGCTTACGTTAATTAAAATCGCTTTAATTATTATCAACTTGAACCTATGATTAGCAAGATTTTACTGGAATATTCGCCATAAATCCAATTTCTCAGCTAAAATGCTAAAAGATGGCATACAAACCATAAAATTACCTAGTACTAACATACTAAAATTTCATGGTCCTATGTGCCGTATTTGCCGAGATATGAAGGATTTAAAAGGTCTCCCTTTTTTTTGGTCGTCCCGATATATATATATATATATATATATATATATATATATAATAATTATCTACCCATACTACTGGTAAGCGTTACCTAAAGGCAGACACTGGCTTTTATTATTATTAATGTACTCGTCTGTAAATTCTTTTCAGTTTTATACTGGTTCCATTTTTCGTTGTATTTAAGCTGTTAATCTTCTAATATATGTCGTAGCCTGTAAGTTCCTTCACTTTTAAACCTATTATAAAAATTTATAGTATTTATAAAATCTGTGACAAATTTACATTTAAATGCTCCAAATTCAACACAATATGTCCTAGTTTGTAAGTTCCCTTCAGTTCTTAAAGTCTGTTATACAAATTTATACAAATCTTGTAATTATATCTATTAATTATCATTATTATTATTATTATTATTATTATTATTATTATTATTATACAAATATATCTAACTAGTAGATTTTGGCCTGTAAAGTGTGCACGCTTGCAAAAGGCAGTTTACAACTGTATAGAACGTCTGTATTTAGTAATGAAATTATTGTACGCATATCTGTAAACTGTATATATTTATAAGTAAATAAATAAATACAAAATAAGTAAAGAAATAAATTAAAATTATATTATTATTATTATTATTATTATTATAAGTAGTAGTAGTAGTAGTAGTAGTAGTAGTAGTAATAGTATGTGTGAATTTACATTATATACTATTGAAACTTTGTGGTTTTAGTTCAATTAACAAAACAAATAGAGTAATGAAAAATAAACAAGGTTACGAGACTTCAATTGAATTGGACAATTACATATGCTGGTTGAATTATTGGGAATAAATGTTAATTATGTTGAAGGACAAATGCATCTTATATAAATAGCATTTGACTAATGAAATCGAATATAATACAATATAATTATATAATTATATTTATATAATAATTATATAAATAAGAGACAATATATTGAGTTAGTGAGGCCAGATGGTTGTCGTGTTTAGATATCATGTTATTTAGATGATATTTAGTAATTTAGATATTTATGTAATAAATAAACTAAATGCCATTAATTTTGTCTAAAAAAGCCTCCATGCTTTCAACGGCATATTCAGATTAGAGTTCTGTACATATATTAATGTCATATCAAATATCTAAAAATTGTAAAACTCTGTCATTTGTATTCTTTTCTGAATAAAGTTTTTTAGATATTGCAATTTCGGGTACAAAAAAGTTACGATTACCGAATTTGGAAAGACTTGGATCTCATATCGGGGTTTATAAGAGTTTAACCAAGAAATAGAAAAAAACTCGATAAAACTCAATAAAAATAGAAAAACTCGATAAAACTCAATAAAAACAGAGAAACTCAAACGTTCAAATACTCAAACAAATAAAAAAGGAGATACTATACTGACGTATTTCACAAACGGTATAATCGTACTTCTACTATGAAACCCTGTGTAAGCGACTAACTAACTAATCCATACGATAACAATGCCTGCATTGTCGCTACATATACAAGATTCTTCTTTCCTATAACTCGTACGCTAAGTTTAGGTTCCGCAAAACAAGCAAAAAACTTTATTTTCTGTGACTTTATTTAGTTACTTCAGCAAAGAGCTTTACTTCGAAATCTCGCGTCTGTTCCAAATTGAGTCGTTTCGTATACGTGTGCTTCGAAGATTGTATCCTATAACGCTGTTTTGCCACAAAACTCATCCCCAATGATGATCAATAAATGCAATAAAATCTCACAGCCTCTTCAGAAATCTTTCCATCTCAGTCATTCTGCTCCGCTCTTGTTGCTATGACCAAGCTCAAGCCGCTTTCTTCGACTTATATCGACTTATATCTGACCGGCAATCGGAAGATCCTGGGTTCGATTCCCGGGCGGGGACTTCATTTTTCATTTGTTCGTTATTTCTCTTCCTCGTGTGCAGAACGCTCCTCAATATTTACGTCGTTTCTATGCATTAATATACTGCGTGGTCATTGCAGTTGAATGTATATATATATATATATATATATATATATATATATATTTGTGCATAAATGCTCAAGTTGGTCGAACATTTGTGTAAATTTTCGTCCGTAGCCATTTTTTACCCAGTAGGTCGAACAGGTTATATATATATATAAATTACCCCCGAGATGCTCAGCTTCGCAAATGTTTGCTACCCGCAATGTTCCGAGCTTCCCGGAGGTAACAAGACGTGCTCAATACAGTCTAATGCAAAGAATTAAAAAATCAACCAACCCGATTATCCAAGCTATCCATGAGTCCTGCCGTTTATCCTCTAAAGTCTAAGGCTCTAAGCTATGGACTTCTTGGTAAAAAAACGTCTGTCTGTAACTCCACTTAACTCCGACATTACTGTATTATTTCTAATCAGTTGTGTATATTTTTATCTTTAGTATGTGAACTGTCATTGTATTAATAACATTTGTCATATGGACTATAGTCTGCCAATAAACCTTTTCATTTTCATTTTATTTTCATTTCATATATATATATATATATATATATATATTATATATATATCTTTTTCCACATTTTCAATCACTTGTGTTAAGTAAGGGTGTGGGATTGTATAAAAAAGTTCATAGAAAGCGCTTTTTTTATCGTAGCATTGATTATTTTTTCGAATTTCACAAGCGTTAAGATTTTATTTAAAAAATCTCAAAATCAAATAAGTCGTGCTTAAGGTTTCATCAGACGTTACACACACTCTGATTTGTTTTATGTTAGGTTACGCTAGATTAGGTTAGGTTAAGTTAACCAGAGTTAACCTAACCTAACCAAACCTAGCCTAGCGAAACCTAACCTCAAAACAGTAAGTTGTAGAAGGAAATCTAACTTATTTACAAAGTTCGACCTGATTGGTAAAAATAGGTGGTTTATTATTGGCACTACTTGAGGATTTTGTCATATACTGTAGATACAGTACAGCATATGACGTCATACATGAAACCAAAACGTCTATGAACGCGAAATCGTTATAAATTTCCTTGGACGATAAAACATCCGTCAGGTTGTATTAACTTTTATCCCGTCGTAGCGTAGTAGCAAGCGCCCTTTCCTTCTCAACTTCTCAAGAGGTGGTTTGTTCGATCCTGGTAGGGTAAGTTTGCATATATATATATATATATATATATATATATATATATATTATATATATATATATATATATATATTATATACAGGGCGTCCCAAAAAAAATGTATACACACTTTACAGCTGATAGCTCAATTGATGTTTCTTTCTTTCAAGTTAAAACCCATTAGAATTAATAATGGCAGTCAGACTAAGCTTTGAACAAAGGAAATTCATTCTAAAATGCTACTGGAAGTGTGAAAACGCAGTTGAAGTGCAAGTCAGTTTAGGAGGGAGTTTCAAACAGATCCACCAACGCGACTTACCATCACTCGAATTAGAGATAAGTTTGAAGCCGATGGAACTGTTCAGAATGTCCACAAGAAGCGTTCCGGAAGACCACGGACATCGACAAGCCCCACAAAGCAAGAAAGAGTACTGGAAACGTATCACCAAAGTCCAAGAAAATCTGTGCGGCAAGCGAGTCGTGAGGTAGGAATTTCAGAATCGTCTGTCCAACGCATTTTGAAGCGCTGTCAATGGAAAGTTACATTCCAAGATTAGTCCATGCTATTAATGAAGATGATCCGGACCGAAGAGTGGAGTATTGCGAGTGGTACTTGGCACGATGTGGATGTGGATTGGACGAAGGGGTTTCGTAGAATACCCTCCGCGTTCACCAGACCTCACACCACTAGACTTTTTTTATGGGAATACTTAAAAGACAAAGTCTACGCTATAAAACCTGCAACAGTCGCTGAATTGAGAGCAGCCATTGAACGAGAATGCACACAAATACCAAACGAAATGTTTCGTGATGTTTGCGATTCCATTGCTTCGCGTTATCAGCAGTGCCTGGACCAGAACGGACGTCAGTTTGAAAACAGGCGTTGACAAAACAATTAAATAATGTCTGTAGATTCTATTACATTTTGAAAATGAAATGTATTTTAATAAACACTGCCTTTATAAGTAGTTAAAGTGTGTATACATTTTTTTGGGACGCCCTGTATATATATATATATATATATATATTGTATGTTGGAAAATTTCCTCTTCCTTTACTTTTATAAAAATTATTGCTCTGATAATACATGAGCTGGACAATTAATTATACCACTCAGAATTTCTTTTATGCAGGAGGAATGGCCAAGGGCGAATGTTCGCAAAAACGCCCCCACCCCACCCCACACAACGCCACAGAAGAACTGAGCCAAAATCAAGATTCGAAGTTTTCGAGGTGCCTGGATACTCTGCGTTTGAAAGATTGGAGCACATAGACAGCGGGAAAGAAGGAATGAGGAAGGTTGTTCCATATTTGACCGGTTGAGTAGATAAAAGATTGAGAATACCGATTAATCCTTATTTTACAGAGTTGGACAGAAAAGGAATGAGAATGTGTCGAATGTCTGGTACTGTATGCTCTCCTTAAAGAAGGAGATATACAGTTTGAGAGTTTAGAAGAGCAGTGTCCGTTATAATAGCGATAATAAAAAGAGAGTGAGGCAACATTGCGGCGAACAGAAAGCGATTGAAGAATGTCAGTAAGAAATGGGGAATTGATGAGACGAAAAGCCTTTGATTCCACCCTGTCAAATAGAGCTGTGTGGGTTAAGCCACCCCATACATGAGAATCGTACTCCAAGCAGGGGCGGACAAGACCCCTGTACAGAGACAGCAACTGAGTAGGGGTGAAGAAACTGCGGAGCCAGTACAGCACACCTAACCCCTTAGAAGCTCTTTTAAAAAGAGAGTATAGGTGATCTTACAGGGCATTTCTTACAGGGGGGGAGGCGCACACACACACACACAATATATATATATATATATATATATATATATATATATATATATTGTGTGTCAGCTTAAAATTGATGATGATTGATTTGGAATCAAAATGAATTACATCTTAGAAGGCTTCAGTTGTATTTTATTTCCAATTTATGGGCAAAGAATTAAATTTGCACAAATTAATGGTACGTATAAAGACATATATAAACGTTCCTAAGCCAGCCAAAATTGCTTTTGAGTTTTGAGTTAATAACATGACCTGGTAATCATAAAATAACAAATTCCATATGACATCAAGATTTTTTTGTGGTGAATGTTGCAAAGTTATCGATTTTTGAAACTTTCTTTTTCAAATATCTTTAATGAGAGTAGTAATAAATTTTACGATGGGGGGGGGGGGGCCTATGCCCACTATGCCTCACTTATGTACGCCACTGTGTCTACCTAATATATTGTAATATTGTACTAATGATATTTCTGCGTCAATGGAGAATTATGGTTTCTCATGTTCAAAGATAAGTGTTAATTACTCACTGTTTCACGCGTATATCTTACTTTTACACTGAAGACACGGACTTTTCACATATATGATAAGATACGGGTGCAAACTGTCTCTCCAGTTCAGTTTGTTTCTTCCTTGAGATTAGCTCATATACACGCACATCTGTTCTATTTTTTGGAATCACAAATGCTCATACAGTCTCATACTTGGTCTACACAGACTGAACCAAGTGCCTATTGTGTCTACAATTTCAAACTTTTAGTGTCTACATTAAGGAACATATTAATACAGGAATACCTCGAAATTCGTTAATTCGTTCCGGAATAACACGACGAAATATGAAACGACGAAATTCGAGGTAGATTATAACATGTTTCAATGAGAAAACATTTTACTCTAAGGGGTTCCAAAAAACCTTAACCCCCCCATTTGCAGCTTACATGTTTACTTATATCGAAATAGTTTTTAATGATTATAAAAATATATAAAATTCTTTATTTATTGCAGGTATTAAAATTACTCAAGCTGATAAAGTGATAATATAATGGCTTCTCAATTAATTGGTGATTCGGAGAGGCAACGTGTGATAGATCGCATACGAGCAATAACATTTCGGGAAGCTCGTGATGCTGGAGTCACCTTTATAACACGTTCATGGGTTGCCAAAAAGTTGCGAAGAAGTGAGGACTTCGTCAAAAGAAATTGGAATAAAACTTTGGATGAATGTGAAATGGATACAACCAAATGTGGGCGCCCAAATTTGCCACTCTCTCAGGAAACAAAGGACATCATTGAAAGCGGTACGCGTAAGCGGAAAAACAGCTGTGCTAAACTTTCTAGAGAGATCGAAGTGTTGAGAGGAAAGATCGCTAGTGGTGAGATCATTCGACTGTACCGTCATAGGCAAGGTTTAAAGCCTTGGCATGAACTTCCAAAGCCAAGAAAAACTCAACATCGATGACAGAATGTGGTTTGCCCATTATCTTGAAGATTGGGATGTGGATGATTTCATGCATTTAGCTGTCTCCGATGAATTTTTAGTTTACGTAACACGTCGGCCTAACTACCAAAATGATCGAGTGTGGGCCACAACACCAGATGAAATCGATGACAATGAGCATTATCGCGAATTATTAAAAAGTCCAGACTGTGTTGGTGTGTTTGTTTTGTTCACTGCAAAGAAGCTCATGTGGGTGCTGAAGCCAAATGGTCAGAGTTGGGATGGACAGTATTTTCGTGATATTATTCTATCCCAGCATGTCATTCCTTTTCTAAGAAACCCAAACAATGTTATGGATGTCGATCAGGTCACACTTCTGCACGATAAGGCCCCCTGCTTTAAGGCATTAGCCACTCAACAGTCAACAGTTGTTGCGGAACCATGAGATCGATTTCTTTGGAAATGAAGAATGGCCAGGAAATTCTCCTGACCTGAACGTCTGTGAACACATTGGATCAGTTATAAAGGACAAGGTTGAATGTCTCTTGTTTCAAGAACCTGCAGCAAATCGATTTTCGAAGGATACAATGACGCAACACATTGAAACTGTTTTAGCAAATTTGCGTAACGATCAAGATATATTCACGTCACTTTTAGCAAGCTACCCAAAGCGAATTCAGGCTGTCTTGGAAGCCAATGGCGGAAACACCAAGTTTTAATTGTTTCTCATTAAATGCAGGATTAAATTCTTTTTTGTAAGGTATGTTTAGTTTTACTGTACCTCTAATGGTTTAGGCCATGGGCGGGGGGGCTAAGGTTTAATGGAGCCCCGTATTATGTTATTAAACAGATTAATTAAGCAAATTCTACTCGTTTTTCGGCAAAATATAATAATATATTGCATTGGTAAACAGTTGAATTTCGTCAATTTCGATCGTTTTTTTTTTCACATTTTTTCAAAAAACGACGAATCTGCGAATGTGGACGACGGATTGCGAAACTATAGGTAGTAAAAGATTGACGACGAATCTGCGAAACGACGAAATTCGAAACGACGAATTTTGAGGTATTCCTGTATTTGATTTCAAGGGAGAAACTATAATGAATTTTTTTTATATTAATTTTTTTATATTAATATCATCGAAATAGAAAAACTATTCAGATTTGTACGTTTTAATTTATTTTCTAGATTTATGATAATTCTCTTTTTATAGTAAATATATAATAATCTTTGTAGAACAATGAAAAATGTATTGACATATGACGATTTTATATCTATTTTTCTTATTATTCATGGCTTCATGATACTTGCATGTATTTTATGAATTTAAGATTTCATGATAACTATGACATTATTTTCAACATACCTTGTAACCTTATCGTTGTTCCGTGCGTCGGTCTCTCTTCACACGAACGTTTAGCTGGTGGCTTCACCTCTAAGTCTGGCCTGGTAGAGGAGAGAGTTGCTCTCTCGCGATCTTCATCGCTCTCTGAATGACCCTTAAGTAGGGCTTATATTTCCCTGTTGATACTCTCCAGTTTTTGTTGTCTCACTTTTCTGGTATTGTTGTCTGTGCAATTAATTAACTTCGCAGCTAGTTACTGCCTATACAGTATGTACACATACAGGCTGATTCAAAATAAAGTACTGTAGACGCATTTTGAAATTCTTTATTTTGGATGCTAATTGCACTTAATAAACAAAAAATTACTATGTACGTAAGTAAGCATGTAAAAACGACATTTAATTGCCATTTTATGTTAAATGTTTAAAATGTCCACCATTTACACACAAACACGCGGCGCAACGTCACAAACAGATCAGCACGCAGTCGTATTCATATTAATTGAGATTTTGCGTACTTCCCAAACAATCGCTTCCTCTAAGTGTTGCGTATTTTGAGAGCTAGTACCAGTAATGTAGTCGAGACCACCATAGCCGAAACCGAGACCGAGACCGAGAACTTAGCACCCGAGACCGAGACCGAGACCGAGACCAGAAAAAAGGTCTCAAGACCGGTCTCGAGTCCTACATCATTGGTTAGTGCCATACACTTCGTCTTTCATGTACTCCTCACACGTATAAGTCAAGAGATGTAAGATGAGGTGACCTTGGAGGATATTCAGTAGCAGTTCCACGATGACCTATCGACAACCCAGGAAATCGTATCAAAAAAGTCTCGACACTTTAAATATTTTGAACATTTAAAATAAAATTAAATGCTGTTTATACGTGTTTACTTATGTTAATAGTAAAGTTTTTGCTTATTAAGTCCAATTAGTATCCAAAATAAATAATTTCAAAATGGGTCTACATTATTTTGAATGAATATACTGTGTATATATATATATATATATAATATTATATATATATATATATATATATAATATATATATATATATATATATTATATATATATATATATATATATATATATAGGGTGGCCCAAAAAAAACGAGACCAATTTTTTATCACGAATATTTCGGTGGCCGTTGTAGCTAGAGACCTGAAATAAAAATCAAAATCAAATTTAATCAATTCCCCTTCAAATATGTCTTTAACATGATAGAGTCTAGCTGGCCCCTAAATGGCTAAAATCGCCTTTAAAAAAAATTTACTTTCAAAAAATGTTGCGGAAAATAACTCAATGATTCATTTCAATTTTAATATGAGATTTTCAATAGATAAACAAACCCTATCCCGTTCAGTTTTTGATAAAAGACTCGATGTGCCCTCCGTCACGATCAACGACAGCTTGAAATCTTGCTCTCCATTTAGAAATAGCCTTTGCAATCGACTCCTGTGTAAGACTTTCCCAAGCAGCAAGAATTCGTTCTCGAAGATGAAGCGCGTTTCTAATTTTCTGACCACGGTAGACTTTTCTTCTAATGCTGACCACACGAGTTAGTCAATGGGATTTAGATCAGGACTGCTGGGCGGCCAGTTCTCCGGTTCGATAAAGCTGGGGGAATGAGCCCTGAGGTATGTGACTGTTTCTTGGGCAGTGTGGGAAGGGGCTCCATCTTGCATAAAGACAAAGTCATTTGTGTTCTCCCTGATTTCGGATAGCATTGGAGACAAAATAGCATCACGATAGTATTTTGCGTTAATTTTCACACCACGCGTGATAAAAATTATTGATGTTTTTTTCTTAGATGATGCAGAAAGAGAGACCATTACAGACTCAGTAAAATGAGTTTTCTCGTGCAAGAGTCGAGATGGTTCAATGTCCTTTTTTCTTGGACTTCGCGAACGAACACGATCATTTTGTGTGTTTCTAGGCGTTTCAACCGTGAATTTTTTTTCATCCGAGAACCAGATTTTTTCCACTGCTGCATTCAATCGAAATCTCCGCAACAGTTTTTTGCATCTGTCCATTCGTTTTCTTCTCACTAAGTTGGATAGAGCTGTAACAGTCACTCTCTTAAATGTTTTTAAATGAAGATCTTTTTTGATTATCTGTTGGACTGAAGAGCGCGAAATACCAGTCATCTTCGTAATTTCGCGCTCACTTTTACTCGTTCCTGGCTGGTCATCCTGACTTAAAACAAGTTCACTTACAATTTCAATGTTTTCTGCAGTTCTAGTAGACTTTGGCCGGCCACTCCCAGCACGACGTTGGATACTGCCAGTTTCACGGAGTTTTTTCAAAAATGCTGCAACAGTGGGTTTTTTCCAGTTGCGATCTGGATACTCTTTTAGAATTTGTGTCAAGGACATTCGCTTTTCTTCTCGTAAAGATTTGATGATGTACTTGTCGCTTTCTGTCAAACCCATTGTTCTAAATCTGAAAAAGAAAAACGTTGATTAATGTAAAATGATTGAGTACGCAACATTTTTTGAAAGTAAATTTTTTTCAAAGGCGATTTTAGCCATTTAGGGGCCAGCTAGACTCTATCATGTTAAGGACATATTTGAAGGGGAATTGATTAAATTTTATTTTGATTTTTATTTCAGGTCTCTAGCTACAACGGCCACCGAAATATTCGTGATAAAAATTGGTCTCGTTTTTTTTGGGCCACCCTATATATATATATATATATATATATATATTATATATATATATATATATATATATATATATTGCTCTTCTGAACTCTCTAACTGCATGCCTCCTCCTTTAAGGAGAACACCCAGTACCAGACTTTCTACACTTTCTCATTTTTTTTCTGTCCAACTATCTAACGCGAGGGTTAATCGGTATTTTCAATCTTTCATCTACTTAACCGGTCAACTCTGGAACAATCTTCTTCAATCCATCTTTCCCCCTGTCTATGACCTCCCTTCTTTCAAACGCAGAGTGTCTAGGCATCTCGAAAACCCCGGACCTTGATCTTGGTTCTCTTCCTCTTCTATGGGAGGGGGCGCTTTTGCGGCATTTGCCCTTGGCCCCTCCTTCCCGCATAAAAAAATATACATGTAACTTTTAAATGTTACGTTTAATGTACTCCGCTTATATTCAGAATTTCAAAATGTTGCCAACTTTGGATTGGAGCCGAAAACAATAAAGGAGTTTGATTTGTACTTCAGTAACGTTGCAGTTAATATGTAAATTCATAAAAATGTTAATTCCACAAGAAAAAGAGGAAAAATATATTTTAAAGAAAATGTGAATTTTTTTTTTTTTTTAAATAAGATGAAAATAACTTTTCTGAGTTCTTTGTTTAAGTATTCCATTATTTTAATGGAAAAAAATTATCTTATACTATTTTTGGTGAGTTTTCTTCGCAGTAAATTTTTTATAATTAGTGATACAGAAATTTTCTGTACATTATTCTTTGTGGACAATGACGGCGACTGAGGCAACAGCCAAGTCGAGCCCCTCCAATATCATGTCCATTTTAGTGTCGTTTAAATCTGTTCTGAGGTCCATTTTTATATTTACTCTGAAAGAAAAGCAAAACTCACCCTCAACATCTAAAAATAATAATAATAATAATAATAATAATAATCTTTATTGAGAAAGAACGCATTACATAAGATATACATTACATCCATACTGGTTTACACAATGTTCGAATTAACGTTTAATTTTCGTAGTTTAATTACAGTATTCTTATCTGAATATGCCGTTGGGAAGCATGACAGCTATTCTGGCAATAGTCTTTGAGATTCATTCCTATTTTTACATAGGAAAATGTCAAATATAAATAGAATTTGTGGAAAATAAAATAATGTTGCATTTAGTTAACTCTGTCATTACGAATGAAAAGTGAAATAATCTATGAAATAATAGAAAATGATAATAGAAATAATAATAGAAATAATAGAAAAGAAAAATGGTGAACAATACAAATCATGATACAATCTTAAAGTTACAAAGATACGGATGAGTGAGGCATATTATAACTATGGTGTAATATATTGGAAACTTTTAACATCTAATTTATATGGTTTATGATTGCATCCATTTAAGATTGTGAATTTTGCTTATATAATAGGTAATTCTCATTGTTTAGTAATATTTACAAATTGCATATATATATATATATATATATATATATATATATATATATATATATATATATATATATAATAATAATAAACAGGAACACCAGAGAAAATACAAACATCCTTCAAGGTTTAATAGTACCAACGTTTCGGAATGCACTAATTCCATCTTCAGGGCTAAAATAATAAAATGCCAAATCACATACGAAATTTGTATTTTGTATGTGATTTGGCATTTTATTATTTTAGCCCTGAAGATGGAATTAGTGCATTCCGAAACGTTGGTACTATTAAACCTTGAAGGATGTTTGTATTTTCTCTGGTGTTCCTGTTTATTATTAAACTGCGTTTTCCGCGCCACCAATCAATAGCCGATATATATATATATATATACACACACATTAGTAGGAGTTTATAAAGTGTTTCTTTAGTGAGTTGCGAAACGATATTAGTGATGGTGCTTGTCCGATGTTTATGGGTATAGCGTTCCAGATATCTGTCCCTTTGTAGGAGAGAACGTTTCCTGCAATTTGCACGGATTAATTTGGTTTATGTATGAAATCATTGGGAAGCCTTGTATTATGATTATGGTTGATCTGATGGGGGGTAATCGCCCTGTGAATGGGCAAAGTATAATAAATAATAAATAATAGATAATAATAAACAATAAATAATAAAAAATAATAAGTGTTCTACATTTAATACGAATCTATAAATCGATTTGATGTCGGATATGACGCCTTATCATCAAGTGTAAAATATGAACGAGAAACCTACAAACACTTCCAAGCTTTTGAGCGTAGTATATATATATATATGGAGGATGTTGTTTATTGAATATTCATATCATTACCATTTGTGTGTGTGTATATATATATATGTGTATATATATATATATATGGAGGATGTTGTTTATCGAATATTCATATCATTACCATTTGTGATCATTAGTTATAAATGGCAATTAACATACGAGATGATGCTGATACTATCTCATAAAGGGACATCCGGTTTGTATATTTTAGGCAGACTGCACTTATGTGGTAATTGAGGTGAATAAAAGATAAAGCGTCGTGCAAGGTCTGTTGAATCGTTTAAGATAGGTTCTTACTGTTTGTAGGAATTAAGGCTTGGCAATTTTGATAGGATTATTATTATTATTTAAACGAGAAATGACATTCTGTCTTTCGTAACAACTTTATTATAACTTCACAAAAATGTCATTTTAAACAACAGTGACGTAATTTATTTATCTTAATCCAATTCTTTTAAAAGGGACTTATTTGGTGGTGGCGTTACCGTCCGTCTTAGTGCCTTCACTCGGACGAAGAACGTTAAATGAATCGGCAAACCAACTTTTAGCGGATGAAACAATCAGAATGATGTTGTTCTTATTTAATATTGGTTACAATTTCTTATTCAATATTGGTTACAATTCGTTAAGGAAATACCTTTTATAAATAACCGTATTCAAGATATCAAAACTACGTAAATTGCTCGGAATGCGCGTAATGTCCAACAAAGCAAAAACAATGGCAATTCAATCAAGGGAAACTATAGTTCCAGCAAAAATTCCAACAATTAATACACGGAAAGATATGGATTTTTTTAAAATTAATTTCGTTAAAACATTTTTTGTCAATATCAATAATTGCAGATTCAAAGTAACAATTTTTTTTATTTACATAAAATAAGAGCGTCAGTCGGAAAATTTGTTTTACTTTTGAAAATAATATTTTTTTAAAATAACACTAAAAATAATTTTAACAAATCATAATGACACTTTCATATACTGTATGTATATATATATATATATATATATATATATATATATATATATATATATATATATAATGCAAGCCCACAAGGAAAAAGAAAAACGTTTTCTTTTTCCTTGTGGGTTTGCAGCATTCATTCATTTCATGTGCTTAATTGTGAAATTCATCCCATATATATATATATATATATATATATATATATATATATATATATATATATATATATGTAAAAAGTGAACAATGAACAATTCCTACACCATCATTATATGGATTCATTGTCTTCATGCAATACTTATGTTCGTATAGTTTTATGTTCGAATGTCCATTTTACATAAGAAACCAAAATCGCATAAGCGAGTTTTGGATAGAATTTCGATTTGTACGTCTTTATTCATTCCTGTATTTTTCTAATTCATCTTTCTAATAACGACTTATACACTATGACGTCACAAAATAACTTTGTTCTCTTTACTTTCCCATACTTTGTACACTGAATCACGTTCTTAGTATTTGGACATCTTCCGTATGCAATGTATGGTAAATTCTTTAATAATAAGGTTGTGGTGTTGTGTAGTATAAGCATTATTATTCAACCATATTCATCCATACGTCACGTTTTCCCGTCATTGATTTCCCTTGATCATTGCCCTATTAAATTTTATTAAATATTCATTTTTTACTCGTGTCAATTGTGAGGCGCGAAACTTTATGCCTTCGTTCGAGAACGCAAAAATACGTTCTCGTATTATTTGTATTTATTTTTTTTTTCTCAAGTGCGTTCACCCCTCGAGATATTCGAAAATGCTTAGTAAGATCGAATTCCACTCACTACGACAGAATCGAGCGCCTCCAAGATAAAATACCTCCGTTCGCTCTGATTTCAAATTCATAACATTATAGCATATTATTTCGTAAATAAATTATCTCGTAAGTGCCATGTACGTTGTATTATATTTAACATCTTAATTGTCTATTAATAAGAAACACTGTAAAAACAAAACAAAGTTATAGTAACTGTTTAATTGTAATTAACTGTAATACTTTAATTTAATATAACGTAATGTACTTTAATGAAACTGTAATTAACAATAACTTGTAATGTACTTCATTGAAACTGTAATTAAATGTAATGATTTAATTTATCATGTAAGAATGTACTTCAAAATGGAAGTGTAATTAAACAACAAGTGAATATGAATTAATTGGTAATTGTAATCGTAATTGTAATGAACCAAAATTAATACGTACTCAGTCATGTACTAATTTGTACTTGTGTACTATTACGAAATGATATCGCCTTCATAAATATAGACTCGGCGAAAAATACAAATTAGTTTTTATTTTTATTTTTTAAATTCTTATTTGCAATCATTCAAAAACATCTGATGTGTTTAAAAAAGGGGGAAACTTAACCTTCGACTGTCTCCCCCAAACATTTAGGCTATATTATATATGTACTTGTAAAATTAGGGCCACTTCATTTAAGGCTCTTCTTCATTGCACTTCTTCATATTAGCACCTCATTAGGAGGGGGCAGAGGCCCCTTGCCTCCTTAACTTAACTTTTTAGATTCCGGCCTGAGCCATGGTCGAAAGAGGTCGAACCTCTACCCTTGTAAATTCAGAGAACTAACTGTACATTTTTAGAAGTAAACTAAATGTAAGAGAAAGTTTTTATCTTTTCCTTCGAGCCGTGCTCTCTTCAGAACTTAGTCAAGTCGACCTGTTATAAAAGAAAAGTCGATAATTTTAGTATACGAGAAAGGATCAGAGTATTATAGCAAGAGAAGAAGTAATAATTCTCGACCCATAAGCGAGAGAAAGAGACAACCCAAGCACCATAGAAGATATTGGCATAACAGTCTGGCGAGTCTGTAGCCAAGGGTTTAACAGAGTGGTGACCCACCATTTAAGGCGACCGAAAAGAATTATAGAAAAGTATAAAGAAGAAACATCCGTTGCTTGCCTCCTAACTAGAACCCCCGTCGATTCCGAACCGACTCAGGGCCATAAAGAGGAGGATTCTTCCAGTCTGGCGACCCTGCATCAGGATAAAAATCAAGAACGCCCCGTCGACGTCGAAGCACCCCATAGGGACATAGAAGAAGAGGATCTTAACAGATTTTAAGAAGATTATTTTTAGAAGAGGATTTTAAGAAGAGGCCACTCTTTGGCCAAGATAGAAATTACCCTGCACCAGGATAAAAAGATTATTTTAAGAAGAAGATTTTTAAGAAGAAGATTTTTAAGAAGAAGAAGAAGATTTTTAAGAAGAAGGAAGATAACAACTCCAGTCCCTTTAACCAGGATCTTCACGACTCCAGGATTCTTCCAGTCTTCCAGACCCTTTACCAGGATAAGAAAAAGATTTTAACCAGAAGATTTTAACCAGAAGATTTTAACCAGAAGATTTTAAGAAGAGGCCACTCTTTGGCCAAGATAGAAATTACCCTGCATCAGGATAAAACCATTTGACCGGCGTGTCACGACTTCTAGTTCGTAACATCCACCCTTGAACCGGTGGGTCACGACTCCAAGTTCTCCACGCCTAGTTTTCATCCAAGAAGAAGTAGCCAACAAGACGTCTTCAGGACACGTCTCAAGGATTTCCCCATGGAAAATTTTGTTAAGTACAGAGTTGTTTTTTTTAAGAAATTTATAAACACTTGAAAAATCAGTATTATTAACAGTTAATATTTAGTATGGAGCCAGAATTTACAAGAAACACAGTGAACATTTCAGACACCAGTGATACATTTTTTTTAGTGAAACAGTAATTTTCACAGAAGTTAAAAGTCAAAAGTTAAAAGTCACAAAAGTTAAAAGTCACAAAAGTTAATTGTAACAGAGTTAATTGTAACAGAGTTAATTGTCACAGAGTTAATTGTCACAGAGTTAATTGTCACAGAGTCAATTGTCGCAGAGTCAATTGTCGCAGAGTCAATTGTCGCAGAGTCAATTGTCACAGAGTCAATTGTCGCAGAGTCAATTGTCACAGTTATTTGCACTATTATATTCAGTAGAGAATAATTTTATTTTATGTACCTTCCCGTACATTCGAGTGAAATGTTGTTTACATTTTTTTAAATTTTTTGTTTGCAAATTTTTTTCAATTACTGAATTGAATTGACTTGCAAATTAAGAGAGAGAGAGTTTAGAGAAAGTTTAGAGAGAGTTTATAGAGTTATAGAGTTACTTGAAGCAGTTTCAAGTTCCATTTTCAGTTTTCAGACAGTTTCAGTTGGTTGTAACCAAAAGGGACAACCAAACCCCAGAGATTTATAAAGATACTTGAAGTAATTTTGAAGTCATTTTTTTTTAAGCCATTTTTTGAAGTCATTTTTGAAGTCATTTTTTGAAGTCAGTTTTTCAAGTCAGAAGGTTGCACCAAGAGGGTCAACCAAAACAGAGGTTAATCGTCTCCACTTGATAAAGATCAAGTGCAGTCATTTTCCATTTTCAGTTAATCTTCACTTGACAAGCGTTCAAGTTAGACAGTTAAGTTTCATTTTCAGTTTCAGAATACTTGATAGAGTTCAAGTCAGAGTTATATTCGAAGTCAGAGTTATATTCGAAGTCAGAGAGTTTTATTCGAAGTCAGAGTTATATTCGAAGTTAGAGTTTTATTTGAAGTTAGAGAGTTCAAGTCAAAGTCAGTTTTTAAGTCGAAGTTAGTTTTCAAGTCCCAAGTTTTCAATGCAGTCAATTGAATTCAACCTTTTTTTGTTGTTCAAGATAATTTAATTCAACCTTTTTTTTTGTTGTAAAAGAGAATTAAATTCAACCTGAATTGACCCGTTTGTGTCTTTAGTTAACCTTTTTTTTTTGTTTGTGAGAAGAAAATTGACCTATCTGTCTTTTCTTTTCATGCCATTGTTACGTATATAAATATATAGTTATGTAATTTATTATTTGTACAAAGGTTGTAATGACTTTGATAATCATTGTAATGTATACGTGATAATAATAGTTGTGTAATAATTAATTAATCGATCTTGTCCCAATGACTCCTTTTAAATTACTATATGAGGAACATGCCGTCCCTCCGTTTGTTGAACTCTTTTAATTTTTTTGTTCTAAGTAGTGTGACAAGAAATCTTTTTTTATAAAAAAGAGCAAAGTGCTCACGAAAGACTTATTGTCAATTTCAGACTTATATCCCCCACTTAGTCACTCAATTCCCCCGAATGTAGTACTCCAAACTTTGTCTTTTTATTTTATTTTATTTTAACACCCCCAACCAATGTTCCCTCTAAGGTGTGCGCGTGTGCGCGCGCACACACGTTGTGAAACCCGCGCACACAGCAAAATAAAATGCGCACAGGCTCAAGCGTATCATGAGTCACAACAGTAAATGAAATAATTTCAAAAATATACCGTCACACAAGGTCTGACCATTTGCATCAACATACTCTATAGTCGCTCTTTTAAGTATTAACCCCTTCCGCCCGACTTCGCCGACGTCCGCGCAATTACGCAATATGGATTTTTTTTACTCTATGTATTTGCATTTTTTTTCTTTTATACATTAACGCATTGAATATAAACCTTCTCTTTCTTATTTTTGCATAAAAACGAATAGGTAGTAATTATCTCATAATTCATAAAAAATAAAATTATTTTTTATTTTATTCCTATTTTGTGAATGGATAAAATCATGTATTAATCTTGATAGTCTATTTTAAATTGCTAAATGCTAAAAATTGTTTTGAGAAATAACTAAAATAGTCATTTTCAATTAATGTTATTTTTATTTTATTTCTTTATTTTGCTGAATTTTATTTTACTATTATTTTATTCATATTTTTAGAATGGATAAAATGTTTTCTTTTCTAAGAATATATAATATTGTAAACAGTTTTTTAATATCCATTTAATAGTACCGTAATGATCAAGCTATCACCTTATGGAAATAATATTTATTAAGTATTTAATATTTATATATATTTAATTTTCAAGATAATAGCACTCAGAAAAGTTTGCACAATTTTTCACCATGAATCTAAATGTATGCACAACGAAAATTTCTTGCGCACACGGACTATAAAAAATTAGAGGGAACATTGCCCCCAACCCCAGTTGAACTGTGTCAACCAGAGAAATGGTTCAACCATGGTTAATTCCTCTTTGGTACGATGGCTCAATTTATGTTAAGTTGTGTTTTTTTATTTTTAACTCTTTGATGACCATTATACATTTCTTTGAACTTAAAAGTTTAAGTTTTATTGTGTTTTACAATTAGATATTAGTAACTATAGTCACTTAAATGACCCATTTTTGGGTTAATTTTCCGACAACTAAACGATACCTGTAATTTAGAATTTTATAATAATTGACCTTGAGCTTAAGGGATTTTATAATAATAATAATAATAATAATGATAATAATAATAACAATAACTGACTTAAACTTAAAAGATTTTATAACCCTAAACCCATCTTAAATTATTATACATTATTTTTAAACTTTGTTAATTCAAAAACCTCCCAAATCCCTACACATACACACGCATGTATGCGCACTATATATATATAATCCTAAGCCACCAATGACCCCTAATGATCTAGTTCTTCACAGGATGAACAAATTACTCTCATATTCTACATACTATTGTACCGACTCACTCATCTACAGATGCTTCTTACCAATATTTATAGATACATATGCACACTGACGTACGACTTCAACTATTCAACTATAAATCCCCTTTCTCCTTTTGGACGTATCACCAACCACTACAATTTGTACCTAATACACACAAATACACATTTGACCACAGGTCTATACATCATCCACTACGTAATTCGATTTGTACCTACAACAGTTAATAAAAATGCATGTATGCACATTATATATACTATATAATACAGCCCTTATGCTAAAATCATTGAATATCACAATAAAACTATTTCATTACGTAAGTGCAAACTATGCTGTTTAGTCTTAATCATTTGTGCTTTCTAATATATCTTGCTCATGCACTTATTCAGTTACTTGAAAAATCCTCTCAGCTACTCTAATCTGTCCTTCGAAATTGTAAAATACACACTTGACCACAGGTCTATACATCATCCATTACATAATTCGATTTTTTATCTACAATAGTCAATAAAATTAGTTACCAATTGTACTATCATGGAAGCTTCGAAAAATCCATGAACTTTAAAATTTATATTTTTCCCTTTTACTCTATTCATTATGTACATAATTTTTCTCACAGAAAAATAAAAATTTTGTAAAAAAATTTAACAATATCATTCTTTGTCTAGCTTAATTGTTTATCTAAATTAAAGTATTAATCTTTGAATTCTTTTATATTATATAATAACTCACTTGTTCTGTATAAAACTTGTAATGTAAAGAAAAATTCGTCACCTAACTTGAATTAGTTACGATGTTATTTTCTCAATTGTATTGTATTGTATTAATTTTATTATATTATTGTATAAATATCATTTTAAAAAAAAGGGGAGAGCAATGTAAAAAGTGAACAATGAACAATTCCTACACCATCATTATATGGATTCATTGTCTTCATGCAATACTTATGTTCGTATAGTTTTATGTTCGAATGTCCATTTTTACATAAGAAACCAAAATCGTATAAGCGAGTTTTGGATAGAATTTCGATTTGTACGTCTTTATTCATTCCTGTATTTTTCTAATTCATCTTTCTAATAACGACTTATACACTATGACGTCACAAAATAACTTTGTTCTCTTTACTTTCCCATACTTTGTACACTG
This sequence comes from Bathynomus jamesi, assembly GCA_023014485.1. Classification (NCBI taxonomy): domain Eukaryota; kingdom Metazoa; phylum Arthropoda; class Malacostraca; order Isopoda; family Cirolanidae; genus Bathynomus; species Bathynomus jamesi. Next base: position 331,489 of record JAJOZX010003906.1, read on the forward strand.
AATCACGTTCTTAGTATTTGGACATCTTCCGTATGCAATGTATGGTAAATTCTTTAATAATAAGGTTGTGGTGTTGTGTAGTATAAGCATTATTATTCAACCATATTCATCCATACGTCACGTTTTCCCGTCATTGATTTCCCTTGATCATTGCCCTATATAAATTTTATTAAATATTCATTTTTTACTCGTGTCAATTTGTGAGGCGCGAAACTTTATGCCTTCGTTCGAGAACGCAAAAATACGTTCTCGTATTATTTGTTTTATTATTTTTTTTTCTCAAGTGCGTTCACCCCTCGAGATATTCGAAAATGCTTAGTAAGATCGAATTCCACTCACTACGACAGAATCGAGCGCCTCCAAGATAAAATACCTCCGTTCGCTCTGATTTCAAATTCATAACATATTATAGCATATTATTTCGTAAATAAATTATCTCGTAAGTGCCATGTACGTTGTATTATATTTAACATCTTAATTGTCTATTAATAAGAAACACTGTAAAAATAAAACAAAGTTATAGTAACTGTTTAATTGTAATTAACTGTAATACTTTAATTTAATATAACGTAATGTACTTTAATGAAACTGTAATTAACAATAACTTGTAATGTACTTCATTGAAACTGTAATTAAATGTAATGATTTAATTTATCATGTAAGAATGTACTTCAAAATGGAAGTGTAATTAAACAACAAGTGAATATGAATTAATTGGTAATTGTAATCGTAATTGTAATGAACCAAAATTAATACGTACTCAGTCATGTACTTAATTTGTACTTGTGTACTATTACGAAATGATATCGCCTTCATAAATATAGACTCGGCGAAAAATACAAATTAGTTTTTATTTTTATTTTTTAAATTCTTATTTGCAATCATTCAAAAACATCTGATGTGTTTAAAAAAGGGGGGAAACTTAACCTTCGACTGTCTCCCCGAAACATTTAGGCTATATTATACATGTACTTGTAAAATTAGGGCCACTTCATTTAAGGCTCTTCTTCATTGCACTTCTTCATATTAGCACCTCATTAGGAGGGGGCAGAGGCCCCTTGCCTCCTTAACTTAACTTTTTAGATTCCGGCCTGAGCCATGGTCGAAAGAGGTCGAACCTCTACCCTTGTAAATTCAGAGAACTAACTGTACATTTTTAGAAGTAAACTAAATGTAAGAGAAAGTTTTTATCTTTTCCTTCGAGCCGTGCTCTCTTCAGAACTTAGTCAAGTCGACAAGTTATAAAAGAAAAGTCGATAATTTTAGTATACGAGAAAGGATCAGAGTATTATAGCAAGAGAAGAAGTAATAATTCTCGACCCATAAGCGAGAGAAAGAGACAACCCAAGCACCATAGAAGATATTGGCATAACAGTCTGGCGAGTCTGTAGCCAAGGGTTTAACAGAGTGGCGACCCACCATTTAAGGCGACCGAAAAGAATTATAGAAAAGTATAAAGAAGAAACATCCGTTGCTTGCCTCCTAACTAGAACCCCCGTCGATTCCGAACCGACTCAGGGCCATAAAGGGGGGGGTAACATATATATATATATATATATATATATATATATATATATATATATATATATATATATATATACTGTATATATATATTATGTACCCCCCCCTTTATGGGGGGTACGATATATTTTGTATTGAAATTAATTTTAAATAAAACACTTTTACATTAACAAATGTAAGGTTTTTGAAGTTAAACTTTTTTTTTTTAATTATTCACTATAACAGTTTGTGTTTTCATCAATCATTTTGTCATGAAAGTTTACAAGCATTGTAGTGCTAACTACATTTAAAGTAAAATTTAAACAAAATTTATACCATTGTAGTGCTAACTATGTACATACCAGGTTAAGTTGGAAAGAAAAATTCCTAAATATTAATAAAATATTTTTGTTCAAATAAACGTAATATTAATTGCATTCAATCAAAAATAAAGTAACAAAATGTTTTTGTTAATCGTAAACAGTTTTGTTAAAGTGAATCAAAAGTGTCGTAAAGCAACAATTTATTTTTGTGAATGTAGACCAACTTTGTCATAAAAAGACAAATTAACCTAAATTAAAAACTTTTTTCACCAAACTTTGAATTACAAAATTTAATCTGACCGTTTTTCTTTAAATAAACTTTTATCCTTAGTTTCGACTTCGTTATGAGCAGATTCAGACGTGCGCCTGCAACCGCGAAATCAGTACCGTTTGTTAAACGTAAGTTTAATAAACCCAGGTAAGTTAGAGAGTATATATTATATATATATATCACAATTTTAACGCGAACTTTATTGAATGTGATACAACTTGCAAGGAAAATGAAAAACGAATCCGAGCTTTCGTCTTTGATAAGACCTTCTCAGGGAATGAACAGAAATTAAAGATAGAAAACAATCTATAGTTGGATCCGCCCACAAAATGGCTTAACTTATGGGAGAATATTTTTGTGCACTGCATAATACATTTCTTGAAATCGTTCTAAAATATTAATATGAGTTGTAATCCCTTCCGAATAATGCTATTTACAATTGAGGCCCTCCAAGGAAGAAGTGGTTAAGCGACAAAAGTAAAAAACGCCAGAAAACGCAGTTAAACGTTGTACCAAATTTGAAAGTGACGAAACTTTTCAACTTTTGAACATATTTCGTCGAAATCTTTAATTTCTGTTCATTCGTTAAGGTCTTGTAAGAGACGAAATATGTATATATTCTTCTCGAAATGTGAGTGACCTATTGAATGAACATTTAAAGTATGCTAATGACGTGGTGAGTGTTCATATCTCATTGCTTTTCTCAGCCATGCTTGGTCATAGCTATATTCCTGAAGAGTTTATGAAGGTATATGCTACCCCCTTTGTCAAAAATAAATATGAGTACAATCTATCCATCGATAATTATAGGCCTATTGCTGTGGCTTCCTGCTTCTCAAACTTACTCAGAAATTATTGCTACGCCTGTTAAATGATTAATAATTATTTATGGGTACCTCCAAATCAGTTTGGTTTTAAAACCTCTCATCCAGCTGATCTGTGTATTTATGTATTGAAGCAGATTGTTTCAAATACAATGTCAAGAAATCAGTTATTTATAGTTGTTTCTTGGATATAAGCAAAACGTATGATAGAGTGAATCACAATATACAGGAATGTTCTACTGTATGTTTTAAGTGTATTGAAAATTTGGTACATTCACCAAACTCTTATGGTTCAATATATTGTCCAAATACTCATGCGGTTACTCATGCGGAGTTAGACAAAACTACCTGCTCGCTCTTCTGTTGTTTAATGTGTATATTCATGGGTTAATTACTTCTTTCAATGAGCAAGGGTGGGATGTTTTATAGATAACATGACTATAAATAACTTGGTCTATGCCGATGATATGGTATTAATAAGCCCTTCGGGGAAATGTCTGGATCATATAAAAATTTGCGAATCATATTCACAGAAGCGAGACATTAATTTTAATGTTACTAAACCTAAGGTTACGGAATTCCGTCCTAAAAACTCAAACCAAACAGCTTCATGAATGACAACTCAGACATAAGGAAACAATATTGAAGTTATTGCGGTAAAGCAAATATGATTATAAAGAACTTCAGATTCTGTACAATCGAAGCTAAAGAAACGCTTTCTCCTACATTCTCCACTAATATCTATTTGCAGCGACTCTGGCTTAATTATAAAAAAGGTTCCTATAGAACACTAAATTTGCTTTGAAACAGATCTTTTAGATTTCTGCATAAGTTACCCCCAAGATGCTTTGCTTCTCAAATGTTCGCTAACCGCAACGTTTCGAGGTAACAAAACGTGTTCAGTGTAATCCATTGTAAATACAGTGCCACCCCCCCGGTTTACGCGGCCCCCATTTTCGCGGTTTCGGATTAACGCGGTCCAAAAAATATTCAGTATTTTTTATAAATAAATAAAAAGGCACTGGTGGTTAAGAAACAAGTTCCAAGAGACCCTAATGGTGAGTGTTTTTTTTTATTTATTACATCTTATTACTAATTTTTACTTTTTTTTACAGATGACTTTATTTATTTATTTATTTATTTAATTAATATTATTTTTTTTGGCAGATAATTATTATTATCATTATTATTATTTCATTTTATTTCATTTTTGGGCCGTCTTGGAGTTAGGAGGGGCACGTACTTAGCACATTGAATTATATGTTATAGTTCCCCCAATTTACGGAATTCATTTCATGAAGGCTCAGGAACGCATCTCCCGCGTAAATCGAGAGATTACTGTAATTAAAAACTGAGGTAATTCAAGTGTCCAAGTTATTCACCAGTCCGAGTTATGTCTTCTAAACTTTGACCTTCATGGGATGAAAATGTTTGTACGTAACTCCACTTAATATTGTTATTCATATTTTTATTATTTTTATATTTTTTATTTTACTTTTGTCATTTTCATTTTTTAGTTTTTATTATTACTTTTATTATCACTAATTTACTCTTTTTTTATTTATATTATTGCTAGTTTTTTCTTTTGATAATAAACTTTCGATATATAAGCTTATATATATATATATATATATATATATATATATATATATATATGAAAATTATTTCACGAAAGTAACACGTGAAAAATATTTATGATGAATAAAACCACGAAGGAAAGGAAACACAGAATGGTGCTCAAGCGCTTTCGACTAATGACATCCTCAGGAACTCTGAAGTACATAAAGAGTTACAGCCTATATATAGGTTACCGAAAAAAAAAAAAAAAATATATATATATATATATATATATATATACAATAAACGGAGAAATAAAATTAAAATTAAAAATTAAAGGATTGAGGGAGGAGCATACAAATTTGTAAAGAAAAACTATCGATTTTTAGCACAAGATGAAATGAATTGTTTCCAAACAATGTTATAGATAAGAAAAAAAAAAATTACCGATTTTTAGCACAAGATCAAATGAATTGTTTCCAACCAATGTTATAAAAAAAAAATACAAATTTATACTGGAAATCTGCCCGAGTTTTAGCACTCTGCCCTTCTTGTATATAAAAATAAATTGAAAAATAAAAGTTATTAGAGTAGCATACAAGTTTACCAAAGATTTAGCGTTCTACCCTTCTTATCTAAATCTGTTCTGAAGGAATTCAAAACAACAGGATCGAGTTGAAAAAGACCTTTGCTTATGTTGAAGTTATTTGTAAGTTGGATAATAGCAGACTCAAGAATATTTCTATTAACAATGTTGCTAGAGTGAAATAAAACTGAAGCATTATTCCAATCAATACAGTGGGATAACTCTGACAAATGGACAAAAAGGGCACTGGACGACTGTCCTGTTCTAACGGAATATTGATGCTGTTTTATACGTGTGTGCAAATCCTTTCCCGTCTGACCTATGTAAAAGGAATCACATTGTTTACAACTAATTTTATAGATAATGCCTGAATTATTGGTAGGGCTATTTTTTACTATGATATTTTTCACAATATTGTTATATGAAAATACTACATTAATATCCAAAAGTTTAAGTACATTAGCAATGCCTAAAAAACCCGGGAAAAATGGAAGTACTAAAATATTTTTTGACAAAGTACGAGTGTTATTATTGACACGATAGAAAGTTCGTTTTGCCTTGTTGAGACAAGATTCCATAAACGCAGATGGATAACACAGATCATTTCCAATACCTTTGATTTTTTCCAATTCGGCATCGATGTATTCCGGACTGGCGATCCTAAGGGCGCGGAGAAACATTGATGAAAAAATGGCCTTCTTAGTGGGGGTGTCATGTCCCGAGTAAAAGTGTACGTAGGACAAATTGTTTGTTTTTTTCCGATAGATACATGACACCCCCACTAAGAAGGCCATTTTTTCTTCAATGTTTCTCCGCGCCCTTAGGATCGCCAGTCCGGAATACATCGATGCCGAATTAGAAAAAATCAACGGTATTGGAAGTGATCTGTGTTATCCATCTGCTTTTATGGAATCTTGTCTCAACAAGGCAAAACGAACTTTCTATCGTGTCAATAATAACACTCGTACTTTGTCAAAAAATATTTTAGTACTTCCATTTTTCCCGGGTTTTTTAGGCATTGCTGATGTACTTAAACTTTTGGATATTAATGTAGTATTTTCATATAACAATATTGTGAAAAATATCATAGTAAAAAATAGCCCTACCAATAATTCAGGCATTATCTATAAAATTAGTTGTAAACAATGTGATTCCTTTTACATAGGTCAAACGGGAAAGGATTTGCACACACGTATAAAACAGCATCAATATTCCGTTAGAACAGGACAGTCGTCCAGTCCCCTTTTTGTCCATTTGTCAGAGTTATCCCACTGTATTGATTGGAACAATGCTTCAGTTTTATTTCACTCTAACAACATTGTTAATAGAAATATTCTTGAGTCTGCCATTATCCAACTTACAAATAACTTCAACATAAGCAAAGGTCTTTTTCAACTCGATCCTGTTGTTTTGAATTCCTTCAGAACAGATTTAGATAAGAAGGGTAGAACGCTAAATCTTTGGTAAACTTGTATGCTACTCTAATAACTTTTATTTTTCAATTTATTTTTATATACAAGAAGGACAGAGTGCTAAAACCCGGGCAGATTTCCAGTATAAATTTGTATTTTTTTTCTACAACATTGGTTGGAAACAATTCATTTGATCTTGTGCTAAAAATCGGTAGTTTTTTTTTTTTATCTATAACATTGGTTGGAAACAATTCATTTGATCTTGTGCTAAAAATCGATAGTTTTTCCTTACAAATTTGTATGCTCCTCCCACAATCCTTAATTTTTAATTTTAATTTTATTTCTCCGTTTATTATATATATATATATATATATATATATATATATATTATTTTTTTTCTGTAACCTATATATAGGCTGTAACTCTATGTACTTCAGAGTTCCTGAGGATGTCATTAGACGAAAGCGCTTGAGCACCATTCTGTGTTTCCTTTCCTTCGTGGTTTTATTCATCATATATATATCAAATCCACAAAGAAAGAAAAAGAAAAAGAATTTTCCTTTTTCCTTGTGTGTTTGCATTATTCATTCATTTCACGTGTTTAATTGTGAAATTCATCCCATATATATATATATATATATATATATATATATATATATATATATATATATAAAACCTTAACCTTTGGTTAGCTTCCGCCCGAATTGTTCATTCTGACGAAGGTCAAGCTTTTCACTCCATCCTAGACCTACAGTTTAACGTGGAATCCCAACCACGCCCCATCAGCAGCCCAGCGTCTTAACCACTAGGCCACCTAGGGTACCCATTTATCTACCAACCACTTTCTTTATTGTGTGGAAGGATGAACAGCTGGGTTTTGCTGCGCGCCGGCTGCCGTCGGGTCTCGAACCCGGGGCCGATGGATTCGTAGTCAGAGACGCTAACCACTACACCACCGAGGCGCCTATATATATATATATATATATATATATATGTGTGTGTGTGTGTGTGTGTGTGTGTGTGTGTGTGTGTGTAAAGTTTCTGTTTTTCATTCGTGATTTTTCATCAACGTTGACGAAAGGGAGGAAAAAAGGAAATAAATTCTTTTGTATATTTTTTCGCTTCGACCTTTAGGAATGATGTTTTACATGTATTTTTTCAGGATATGCAAGTGAACGTGTCTTCAAAAAGGGGAGAACATTTAATTTTAGGAAAGACATTTTAATTAAAAATCTCTTTAGTATTGATAAAGAATGGGTTCGAAACTAAACGCGAAGTAAAATATATATTTTATATTTTCCAGAAGAATTTAGCCAAATTGGTTTCAGAAAGAGAAAAAGGGTTAATCATAAGCGTAACAATAAATTGTATAGAACCTTGCAGCCTATACAAAGATTATTATTATTATTATTAATATTATTATTATTATTATTATTATTATTATTGTACATATATTATGAAAGGTAATTATTAACATTAGAAATACTTAAAATGAGTTAAAATGTATAAATTGTAACCATTTTACTACTTAATAACCTTTTGCTTAAGATTTACATCGGCGTCTGGATACCTAGTACCTGTGCACCTCGTGTCCATATATAGTTTCATCCCACACCTTTGATACCAGAAAAATACTTTATTATGTTTAATCTTTCGTGCTTCCAGAATTTGGAGTAGCAATTCATCAATGAAGAACTTCAATAATCCATTTTCTCTTGGTCCGAAATGTAACTAGAATTCAAGTCATATTTTTTTCACTGAATTCAAGTAAGATTTGCGGGACCAATAGAACAGAGTAACTTCACTTTGCTGATGTCGTATGTAAATATACTCCTGTTTAACAAGTTAGGCGAAGCTGGATAAGCCTAACCCTGCATATAAACATGTTCAAAATAATAATAATAATAATAATAATGATAATAATAATAATAACAGAAAAAATTAATACAAAAGCTCAGATTCCTATGGAACCAGACTTTTGAAACACCCTGTATCTAAATGCAAACTTTCACACCAGAATTCGAACCAACTTCTTTAGAAGTTGCGAGAGATGCCACGGAGCTACTACGGCAGGATAAATGTTAACATGACGTGACGAGTAGTTCATCGTCCGAGGAAACAACGCTTTCGTGCTCAGAGATGTTTTATGTATTAACCACCCTACAGTCAAACTAATGACAGCATTTAACTTAAATCTGTATGTTACTGTAGTATTTCATTTGCACAGCACACAACTTTTAATTAAGAAGCCCTGGATTCAAATACTGATGTTGCACTATATAAACTCGCGCGTGTTCATTACGTGATATTCCATATACACATAAATAAATAAACAGATATAGATAATTCATTCGTATGCCAAATAACATTATTAAAACTAGAAACGCACGTAAAAGTTTAGCTGAACCCGCACTCACAAACAAAAACGAATAAAGCAAGCTTTAAAAATTAAAGAGACCCGCTGTTTGCATACGTAATTGGTGGTGTTGTCTGTGGTATTAGGTTCCAAACTTGGCGCAAAACCGCTCAAAGCTACTACAGTATTTAAACATGGGAAAATTTCTAAAATCTTTAAGAACTTTCAAGAAAAAATGTCTTCACCAACGGTACCATCACTTGTCTCGAATAGTAATGAGGTTCTTTAAAAATATTATATATATATATATATATATATATATATATATATAACGAACAACAATTTAATAACAAATAATATAAACAATATAATACGGAAGGAAGACATAAATGAAAGAAAAGAAATAAGTAAAAGTTGCGAAGTAGTCAAACTGTCCAACGAGCGAAATGATAAAAAGATAACTAAAAACGTAGAAAATAAACAGCCAAAAAAAAATAATGATAATACCAAAATTAAGAACTTTGAAAATAATAAGAAAACAAGAAGTAGAAGCGTAGAAAATATTGTATGTAAATACTACGCGAAAGGGAACTGCAGATATCGGGATGGGCAATGCATATATGCACATCCCACATTATGCAACACGCATTACACAAGTGGATACTGCAAATTTGATAAGAAATGCAAGTTCCACCATCTTAACGTCTGCAACACCTATGCAAGATATGGGAGTTGCAAATACGGAAAAAAATGCAGTTACCACCACCCTCAAAGAAACGCGAGTGAACAGGAACGAGTGAACATCAAAGAAGAGTGCCAAATTGTTTAGACGTAGCCAACACAGTTCAGCTGTTAAATACTATCCAGCAATTACAAAATCAGTTAACAAATATAGGAATCCGAGAGCCGGACAGAAGGCACGCACAAAGACACTTCATGCGTTATCGAGACAACAGGTACCGACAAAGATAAAAAGAGGTAAATTCTCGGAGGACCACAAGGCAACGAAACCGGCACCCCCATTGGAAAACTAATCGGAACCACCTGTATGCGAAAACGATGGAGAAAAAATAAAAATAATCCTAGCCAGCATTCAGGGCCTTAAATCAAACCATTCCCCGGACAAAGTTTTATACCTGAAAGGACTCATGCAACAAACCGGAGCAGACTTTGCATGCCTCACGGAAACTCATCTAAAGGACTGCCAGGCGAACTGTGAAAATTGTGAGTCCTGTATTGACAAAAAAGAAATACAAATTGACAACTATAACATCCTCCGAGCCGAGAGAACAGTGAGACGTAAAGGAGGATGTGCTATTTACACACACGAAAGGCATATGGCAGAAATGACTATAAGCTAAGCAGGGGCGTACCTAAAGTGTTTGGCACCCGGGGGGAGGGATCCTTCCTTTGGCACCCCCAATAAATAATTTTAAAATTTAAACACACAGAAAAATATATTATGTGTGCAAGTAGACTTTTTAAATGAAAATGAAAATGAAAAGGTTTATTGGCAGACTATAGTCCATATGACAAATATTGTTAATACAATGACAGTTCATATACTGAGGATAAAAATATAAACGATTGATTAGAAATAATACTGTAATGTCGAAGTTAAGTGGAGCTACAGACAGACGTTTTCGTACCAAGAAGTCCATAGCTTAGAGGATAAATGGCAGGACTCATGGATAGTTTGGATGATCGGGTTGGTTGATTTTTTAATTCTTTGCATTAGACTGTATTGAGCACGTCTTGTTACCTCCGGGAAGCTCGGGACATTGCGGGTAGCAAACATTTGCGAAGCTGAGCATCTCGGGGGTAATTTATGTAAGAGTCTAAAAGACCTGTTGTACAGCAAATTTAGGGTTGTGCCAGAACCTTTTTTATAATTCACCCAGAGTTGCTGACCGTATATATTACTGCAGAAAGTACGAAAGAGTGTGTCTTTAGCTTCACTTGTACAGAAACGAAAGTTCCTTATGGTCATATTCGCTTTAGCGCACAGGCTTCGAGATTGTTTTCTTATATCCGAGTCATCACTGAAGGAGCTGGTAATAGTTTGACCCAAATACTTAAACTCTTGTACTTCCTCAATTACTTCACCATTCATTTTAAACCTTATATCAGCTGACTGATTACAGCTTTTAGGATGAAATTGCATAACCTTAGTTTTTGTAACATTAAAAAGAATATCATGTTTCTGCGAATACACTTCACAGACGTTTAGGAGCTGATCCAGACCTTTAACAGAGGGACTTATTAAACAGTACAGTACTGTCATAAGCAAATTGGAAATAAGTAAAATGCAGGACATTAAAAATTCAGTGAACAGGTAATACTGCATTTTATTTTATACAAAAAACAGAGGAAATCCAGTCTCAACGCTCAGCCTATTCTTCAAAGGTAAAGAGAGAGGATTCACAATCTCTGCTTTCGAGCCTTAATTTCTGCAAATTGATCAATGACCTCATCAAAATTCACTTTCTTTGCATATTCATGTTCAATTGAAAGTAAAGCCAGATTTGTCAATCTTGTCTGACTCATGGTCGAGCGAAAGAAATTTTTTATCAATTTCAATTTGGAAAAACTTCTTTTACATGAAACAATAGACACACAGACAGTCAAAAAGAATCTCAAACACAGTGACAAGCTTGGCAAAGATTCACAAAAATCCCATTTCACAATAAACTCCAGAAACTGCAATGCTGTCCATTTCTTTGCCTCTTCAACGCTGATTTTGGCAGCTTCTAAATGCCTCCGAAGTCGTCCAATTTCCACACTGATATCTTCATCAGAGAATTCATCGAAAATCTGAGTCAAATTTGGAGTATACTTCTGAAGTTCTTCTGCCGTTGCAACAACCAAAGTGTTTGGCTGAATAACAGCGAAGATTGACAGAATTTGATCCATTGCCTTAGAACGAATCTCCAATTCTTGATGAAAGCGATCAAGACATTCAAACATAGCCCTTTTTACTTCCTCTGGCAATGTGAGACCAGCATCCTTTGTCATCTCTCCTGGCATCCTTTAACGGAGCTTTACTCTCCCTCTTCTCTCCATAGAAATGTCCATTTCCTCACACTTTCTATCATAGTTGCATAACACTGGTATGCATATGAAATTTTTTTGTCTGCTGTGAGGGTTTTTTCAACTCATATTATATAATTCGACCATGCTGAATTCGAAAATGACATTGGTTTTCCTCAATCAGGTCAGGTTTTTTCTCTATTGGCCATTTATTATAAGTCCAATTTTATCCCCAAATTTATTGATTTTTTTAGCTTAAACACTGTAGATACGAGTAATATTATAAGAACACTCGTGAAAAATGAAAACATTGCGTGAATAAATACTTTTATTCATACAATGAATATGGAAAAAAGTTTATTGAGGAAGGAATGAAGTTTTTTTGGCTTTCCGTCTGTGTTTTTCTTCGGGCAAGTCTCGCTTCAAACACCAGCAATAGTCCGCCAGCATATTGATATCCCAGCTTCCCTGGTACCTCTCTTCCATTATTTTGATATCTTGGTGAAATCGTTCACCCTGTTCCTCACTATAATCCCCGCAATTTTCAGGAAAATAGTCCAAGTGGGACCACAAAAAGTGCATTTTTATGGACATGCGCGACCCATGAGCTTTGAAAGCTTCCATCAAGTTTTCGACAACGGACTCGTATTCTGGACTTCTACGCTTGCCAAAAAAATCAGTGACAACTGATTTGAATGCCTGCCAGGCATTCTTCTCAGTTGGAGTCATTGCGTTTTCGAACTGAGTATCCTTGATCAAAGTTCGAATTTGAGGACCATCAAAAACCCCAGCATTTAGTTTAGCATCAGATATATGAGGAAATTTACTCTCGAGATATCGGAATGGTGAACCCTCCTTATTCATTGATTTGATGAAATTTTTCATCAAGCCCAGCTTAATATGAAGTGGTGGGAGCAAACTTTTTGTTGGTGGTACAAGGGGCACTGAAACGACATTATGCGACCCAGGTTCAAAATTCTCTCTGGATGCCCATTCACGCTGTGCATAGTGCTTCTCATCCGCTCGGCTATCCCATTTGCAGAGGAAACATGGGTATTTCGTGTATCCCCCTTGCATTCCCAATACAAATGCCACAATCTGAAAAAAAATGAAAATATTTAGAGAATTTGTTCTATCAGATAAAAAAATCTATGCATTGGACTGTATCACTTCTGTGGGGAAGTTAAGTGTTCTTATACGCTCTCAAATAACCTTTGGAAAAACAACATAGTCAATAGCAATAGTTTACTTATGATATTAGTATTACCTTCAAATCTCCACAGATCCTCCAGTTATGTTGGTCGTATACGAGAGCATCCAGTAAAATTTTCATATTATCGCAGCTCTCAGTAAGTTGTACGGAATGTGCTACAGGGACTGATGCAACCCTATTCCCAATGTTGAGAAGTACTGCTTTCAAACTTCGTTTAGACGAGTCTATAAATAGCCTCCATTCTGATGCGTTATATGGCAGGCCCAAGGATTCGATTAGCCCCTCAACATTGCAGCAGTACACTAAGGAAGAGGTATTTTCGTGCACTGCAAAAAACTTGCGGAATTCTTCCTCTCGTTTCCTATACCAGGAGAATGTTGTTCCCGGAGCCAGCAAGTTGTCCTCTCGAAGTCGTGAGCCCAAGATCTCGGTAGCTAATTTGGAAAGTCCTAAATCCCTGGTAAGATCATTAAGTTTGGCCTGGTTGAGAGGCCTCGGCTCATTTGAAGCGGTATTTTGAGGTATATACGACTGGGACTGGTCATTGGCATTGGTCATTGATTCATCATCAGAATCATCGAAGTCCAGGGTTTGAGGTGGGTCGGGTATTGGAATTCCAGGACCATGGGGTACAGGTCTCATAGCAGAAGGAATGTCAGGGCATACAACAATGTGTTTATTCTTCTTGTTAACTCCTGAAAATAGAAACACAGAAACATGGATATAAAACTTGCATATGAATTAGAAGAAGCATTCAGACAGTGGCGCCTCGTGAAGGAAGGCTGCGGTCTGTAAGATATGAAATAGGTCGATGGAGTCTGTATATTTTCTTTCTTTTTCATTCATATTGTCCCTTCGGGGACAATATGAATGAAAAAGAAAGAAAATATACAATCATTGTATATGTAAATGTAACTTGTATAACAATATGTATGTGTAAATGTATTTTCTATAACAATATGTATATGTAAATGTATGATTACCATTATGGTGAATATTATGCTATATATGGTGAATATTACATTATGGTGAATATTATGTCAAGTTTCATACGAAGATTTCAAAATATTTAAGAAAAATAAATTTATAAGCCCACTTTGGAGGTTTGTCATGCAGAAATAGCAATCTGTCACGTGATCCTTTCCTTCTCTCCAAATCATGGGAATTCCAAAAGGCAAAGATTTCGCTCTGCCTTTGCTCCATCTTCTCAAATTTTCAATGCACGTCTTGCAGCACATATGAGGGGCGAAATTTTTGTCCTGGTCCCCTAGCTTAATTCCAAAGTATGCTCTATACATTGTCTTCACAAGTTTAGTGATTTGGGTCTGGTTATTTGGCATGGTAACCGTCCCACATATGTAGCAGAATCTATTGGGATCATTTTTACACGCTCTATTCATTATGAAATATTTTATCTATATGCCTGAAAAGTAAAAAAGATATTATACAAGTGAAACAAGTGATGATAGATGTTACTGTTCCAATTCCGCTTTGACAAAATCACGAAAAATTCTATTTTACTTATGAGGCCATAGCCGGATAACCTGAGCTGATTGAGAAAAACGGATTGCAGATTCGAAATCAGCAGGAAAAACTCTATAAGAATCACTTACAAAACCCTTGACAGCAAAATTGATGCATACCAGTGTAATGAATGGCCCTCTCCACAATACATTTATCGGGTATTATAACATCACGACGATGCATTTATAAACACTTAAACATCACTATGATACCACATTGTCAAAAATTACTGGACACTGGTATAAGTACCATGATATTGTTATAAACACCAGCACTTTATGCTTTATCATAATCATTTAATGAAATACCTCTTGTATGTGGAGTCACAGTGTCAAGTGAACAAGACTTGGAATGTCAGTTGCAGCCAGCTGGCTATACTCAACAAACTGATGACTAAAACGTCAACAAACGTTCGCCTTTCGATGTAATTTTTATCAAATATTTAATTTTTCGTTTATAAATTTTGTATTGCCAATAAAAATAAAAATGTATTTTATAGTGGAAATTAACATTAAGCTGTTGTAATAGTTGAACATTTTAAAAAATGTTTTCTTACTTTGGCGAATTTTTATTTGGTTTGAAAACTTGTACTGCTATTTCAACTCTCCCAATGGCATCCCCCTCCTGGCTGTCACCCGGGGCGGACCGCCCCCCCCCCCTCACCCCCCTTAGTACGCCACTAACTATAAGTACCTCAAACAGCTACGTAGAATGTGTAGCAGCAAAAGTTGAAAAATTAAATATGGTACTAATTGTAATGTACAGACCCCCAAACACGCCAACCTCAAAATTTTCAGATTCTATTACAGAGGTAAGAAACTGGGTAAAAGATCTTCACTCTCCAATCCAAAATATTTTTCTCTGTGGTGATTTTAATTCCCCATTCATGAAATATAAACGGATAGGAAAAAATATATGTATACACTAGGACAAGGGGGCACACGAGAAGACCAGGAGCAGATAAAAATGCTACTAGCTTTAGCCGATGAATTTATATTAACGCAAGAAATAACAGAAAACACAAGAAAAAACAACTGCCTAGATTTGGTATTCACAAACAACAGCAATCTAATTGATAATGTAGAAATATCCCCAACTATGATATCGGACCACAACATCATTGAAATACCAACTAATATAAAGGCAACAGGAAAGGAAAGAACACGCACAACAGAAAGAAGCAAATTCGAAATTTTTAATTTTCACTCCAAAGCTATAAACTCGGAAGATGTTGCATCCAGCATGAAAGTAATAGATTGGAAAACCATTTTCGAGGCCAAGACAACGGAGGAGATGCTAATGACTTTAAAGGAGAAGACGTTAGAAATTGTGGAAAAACATGTCCCAAAAATACAACAAAGTGGAAAGAGAAGCAGGTTCGAGAGACAAAAGAGGGCAGTGTTTCGAAAGAGAAAAAGAATGACTGCAAAATTAAGTAACTGTGAAGATAACAACATCAGAAAAATATTAAATGATAAACTGCAAAGTATCGATGACGTCATACAGGAACTAATTGAGAAGCATACAGAAAAAGAAGAAGACGACGCTATAGAAGCGATAAAAGCTAACTCAAAGTACTTCTATAATTTCGCAAAGAGAAAGTCGAAAAACCATGCGACTATCGGACCTTTAAAAAAGGAGAGCAGTGCTTTATCTGATGATCTAACAGAAGTATCTGAATCATCTTTCAGTATCCCAAAAACTGACAAACTGATATGCGATAGAAACGCGTTCTTTGAAGAAGAACCACAAGGGGAAAGTATAACGGATTTCGACTTTACGACGGATGATATTACACAAGCCAAAGGGAAACTAAAAACACACTCAGTGGCAGGACCGGATAAATGGAATGCCACACTGATCAAAAACTGCAAGAATGCAATCGTTGAGCCCTATACTGGATATGGGGACGATCACTAGACACGGGAGAAATACCGGGCATCCTGAAGAGAGCGAACATAGTCCCAATATATAAAGGAGGAGATCGATCCGAGGCCAAAAACTATAGGCCAGTGTCGCTTACATCTCATCTCACTAAAATATTTGAGAGAATACTGTAGTTAGACAGAAAATCTATGACTGTTTGGAAACTCAGAAAAAATTCAATGATAACCAACACGGGTTTCGGTCAGGCAGATCGTGCCTATCACAACTAATGGAACACTACAACAACATTATTGATTCACTGGAAAGTAATGAAAACTATGATGTACTATACACAGACTTTGCTAAAGCGTTCGACAAGTGTGACCACGGAATCATAATACATAAACTGAAATATATGGGAATACCAGGAAAAGTAGGGAAATGGATATATAACTTCCTTAGTGAGCGGCGGCAAGTCGTTACAGTACAACGAGTATCTTCATCAGAATCAGAGGTCCTCAGCTCGGTACCACAAGGAACAGTATTAGCTCCACTACTCTTCATAATCATGCTAACTGACAGAGATGAGGACGTTACCAGAGACAGCACAGTAACATCCTTTGCGGATGACACAAAGATCAGTAGAAAAATAAGAAACCCAGAAGACATAGGATCTCTACAAACCGACATAAACAGAATCTACAAGTGGACGGAAGACAACAATATGAAGTTTAACACTGAGAAATTTCAGCTGTTATGGTACGGAAAAAGAGAAGACCTAAAATCCATGGAATATTATACCCCAAATGGACAGGAAATTCAGAGAAATTCTAGAGCAAAAGATTTAGGGGTTGTAATGACAGATGATGCGAAATTTGAAACACAAAATAAGATAGCAGTAAACAGAGCAAAGAGAATAACGGGTCAGATATTGATAACCTTTAAACGAAGGGATAGGAATGTAATGATTCCCCTACTGAAAATCCTGATCCTACCCAAATTGGAATACTGCTCGGTCCTAACATCCCCATATAAAAAAGAAGACATTAGACAGCTGGAAGGGATCCAAAGAAGCTTCACAGCCAAGATCAAGGGGTGCAAAGAACTAAATTACTGAGAAAAGTTACGGGAACTAGACCTATATTCACTGGAAAGGAGAGGAGAGAGATACACCATTATTTACACTTGGAAAATAATGGAGAAACTAGTCCCTAATCTTACTCTGAACCCTATAACTCCCCAAACAACGGTGAAAAGTAGAAACGGTAGACTGTGTCGTATTTCCAAATTAAACGCGAGACAAGGAACATACTTAACCCTGAAAGAAAATAGTTTTGTTGTGAGAGGACCAAAACTGTTTAATCAGCTGCCCAAAGACCTAAGAAACACGAACGGAGTTGCAGTGGACATCTTCAAAAAAAGATTAGACGCCTTGCTCAGAACAATCCCCGATGAGCCGGGCGTACCTGGCTATGTGAGGTGGAGAGTACAAGAAACCAACTCACTACTTCACCAGGCCAACTCGAGAGGAGGGGCGACAAGCTTGACCTTCCCTTCATAAAATCAGGAATCATCGCGCAGAACCTTTGTAAGTTTGTAAGGTGTGTGTGTGTGTGTGTGTGTGTGTGTATATATATATATATATATATATATATATATTATATATATATATATATATATATATATTAGGCCGGGTCGAAAATGGGAAATTTTTTATTTCTTAAAAGTACACTATGTGAGAAGTTTCATTTTATCATCTTAACAAAATATTAAAATATCAAGCATGTGCTGCCCCTGCTACCCCTAGCACATACCCGCCCTTTTTTACCCTCATATTTGCATATATTTAAATGGGAAAAAATGTTATTTCTTAAAAAGTACACTATGTGAGAAGGTTTTTTTAGCACTTTAGCAAAATATTAAAAAATCAAGCATGTTCTATCCTACTACCCCTATCACATGCCCCTCCTCCCTTTTTTACCTTCATATTTGCATTTGTCTAATGTTGTTATATATTACATGATAAGTTGTTTGTTTAATGCTTGATATTTTTATGTTTCAGACAAACAGAAATAATTTTTCAGATAAATAGAAATAATTTGCATTTGCTTTAATTATAATTTGAATTATCATAAATTATAAATTACATATAATTTGATTTTACTTCTGAATATAAACTATGACTACTAGAAGCAAGTCCTCAAATGCAGCCTTTGCATATCCTACGGAATTCCCAGTTCCATGACTCCTTCAAAAACAGATGTTGTGAGACACTGCCTTTTTGTGCGCCGTCGTGAAGAAGCTAAATCAAAAGGATCAGCAACTGCTAATGATTGTTACAGGGTTGTTGTAAAAGAAGTCTCAAAATTGAACAAGGTGCCGTTACATCGAAGAAATGGAAGTTTTGCCTTAAAAGTAGCTCAGTATGATGAAATGTTTGATATATCTTCTTGTGAGTGATATGATAAGGGAATTGATAGGAAATCTTGCAGGTGTAAGGATAAAATACCAATGGCAGAATGGGAGTCTTTTGTGGGTCAAAAACAAAGAAAAAAATGAGTTAGGACCAATTGATCCCATAGCTCGTTCAACAAAGAGGAGATCTTTAGCAAGAGCCCAAGAAGCACAAAACTGTCAACTAAAAGCACAAGAAAAAATGACTGAAGCCACCGCCGATTTAGAATTGACTGAGAATATTCAGAACATGCACACCTATAAAAACCTAGCATTAACAGCAGATCGTTATCGTGCAAGTTGTAGAGCTGCAGCTGCAATAGTCAATGCAGCTTTAAAAGATATGGTCTCCTTAACCACACCAACATGCTTGACAGAAAGAAATTAGAAAGAGAAAGAAATCGCATGGGTGAAACAAATACTTTTAGGTCTAAATCCGAAAATCTGAAGATGGAGTGCCTTGGATTTGATGGAAGGAAAGATAACACATTAACTAAACGTGGAAAGACAAAAGAAGGACACTATGTCATTGTGAAAGAACCTGAAAGCATCTATGTAAACCATGCCACACCAGATAATGGAACTGCTCGCTGCATAGCAGAAGAGTTGATAACTATTATTACAGACTCGAACAGCACAGACACTCTCAAAGCTTTACTGTGTGATGGTACTCCTGTAAATACATAAAACTGGTTGAAATTCATCTTAACAGACCAGTGCAGTGGTTGGCGTGCCTCTTGTATTTGAATGAGCTGCCTTTTATGCACGTCTACAAAGCCATTGATGGTAAAACAACAGGTCCAAATACTTTTGTGGGTTCAATTGGGAATAAACTGAAAACAGATTTAACAAAATTGGAGGTAGTGAAATATTCTCGCGTAAAGGAGAACATTAAAGAAATTTCAGCAAATGTTGTGAAGGAGCTAAGCAGTGATCAAAGATATCTCTATGATATGTGTCCGGCAATGCAAACTGGAGACGCTTCTCAAGATCTGTCCACTTGATCCCCAGGTACCCTTCACCATGCTCGCTGGCTAACTTTAGCCAACAGGGTCCTTCGATTATACAGGGTGTCTACAAAATAATCGTACAAATTCCATTTGAAATAAATTAAATTTGGGCAATTCTTTTGTGGACACCCTGTATATCTCAGCGTCAAATCCCGATAAAATTATGCAGTTCTATGCGCCAGGGTGGTTTTGGATAAAATCTCATCCTAATGCAACTGATGGTGCATATAACTTTTGGCATTTAATGTGCTTGCTTCGAAATTTAGATGAACAACATAGATCAATCATAGAACCAGTATTAAAGAATAACGCCTACTTTGCCCACCCAGAAAATATACTCATATCAATGGTAACGGACAAGAGACTAGAAATTAGGCAGCAAGCTATTCAGAAAATCATCCTTTCAAGAACAGGATTTTTAGGTACCAGAAACTTTGAGTTGCCTCGAACCCTCAATTTCCAATCTACTAACTACACCGAGATGATCGATTGGCAAAAAAAGATCATTACTCCTCCTCCTCTGCTAAATAATTTTAGCGACGATGAGCTACTGCAGGCTCGATGTAAGCCACTGGAGATAGCTTCTTTTCCATGCCACAGTTAAAGTGTGGAAAGGACAGTGAACCTAGTAACAAAGGCATGTCAGGAAAGAATAGGATGTGACAACCGTCAAAAGTTTATCTTAAACTCATTAGAATCAAGGCGAAAACTGCCCAAGTTTGAATGGAAGGCCCAATGGAATGAGTAAAAAACATATGAAATAAAATTTCCTAATGATATTGAAAATTTCCTCCCTTTTGATGTGATAAGGAACAATGAAAAAGTGAATTGAATTTTAGCACATTTATTATGCCTCTAATTTTTTCTTCTGAATATATTGTTGTACTTAATTAATTTTCCTAATACTGTACATTATTAAATAAAATATTATACGTTAAAAAAACCTGAATGTAGAGTAAGTCTCGTATAAATGGAATATTCTTCAATATATGTCAAAAAGTAAAAAATTGTGCCAGGGGTAGGAGGCTTTAAACAGCGAAAATAATTTATGAGGGGGTTCCTGTGTTCCATTCAAACCCCTCACATTATGTACCTTTTAAATATAAAATTTCGACCCAACCTAATATATACGGTATATATATATATATATATATATATATATATATATATATATATATATATATTCAGAGCTGGGCACTTCCGCAAACACTTCCGCAAACCGCAAATTCCGCAATTGCGGAAGATCTTTTTCGTTTGCGGATTTGCGTTTGCGGCAAAGTCATCGCAAATTAGTGAATTTGCGTTTGCGGATTTGCGTTTGCGGAAGTGATTTTGAGTTTGCGATTTGCAATCGCGAATCCTCAAAATCACTTCCGCAAACGCAAATCCGCAAACGCAAATTCACTAATTTGCGATGACTTTGCCGCAAACGCAAATCCGCAAACGAAAAACATACTTCCGCAATTGCGGAATTTGCGGTTTGCGGAAGTGCCCAGCTCTGAATTATATATATATATATATATATATATATATATATATATATATATATATATACACCCGTAGCCACGTTGAGGCAGACGAGGCGGCCGCCTCGTCTGGCTTAACGGACATTTTGGATCAATGAGGAAATTGAATTTCAAAGGAAATCTGAGGAAATTGACAGAAATAGGATTTTATCTGTCTCGTACAAATTATAATATTAAGTATTATTAATTTAATAATAAATAATTATAATTATATATAAAATAATTAATAATTTATTATTATTATTAATTATTAAGTACAAAAATTCGATTTTACCTAGAGTCGTGCAAATCCAGCGCTCTTTAGCGCTTTTTAGGCAAAAGTTATTATTGTCTCATTCACTCTCAGTTACCATGCACTCAAGGTGCATGATTTTGTGCTAGGATTAAAAAAATTCTTCTGAAGGAGCATGGCCCCGGACCCCCAAGCAGGGCTATTTTCGCCTCGTCTGTTTTTAAGCTCTGGCTACGGCCTTGATACATGAAAATGAAAATGAAAAGGTTTATTGGCAGACCATAGTCCATATGACAAATATTAATAATACAATGACAATTCACATACTAAAGATAGAAATATATACAATTAATAAGAAATAATACAGTACTGTCGAAGTCAGGCGGAGCTACAGACAGATGTTTTCATACCATGAATTCCATAGCTTAGAAGACATACGGCAGGACTGATGAATAGCTTGGATAATAGGGTTGGTCGATTTTTTAATTCTTTGCATTCGACTGCATTGAGCACGTCTTGTTACCTCCGGGAAGCTTGGGATATTGCGGGTAGTAAACATTTGCGAAGCTGACCATCTCGGGGATAATATATGTAGGAGTCTAAAAGATCTGTTAGGGTTCTGCCAGAACCTTTTTTATAATTCACCCAGAGTTGCTGTCCGTCTATATTACTGCAGAAGGTACGAAAGAGAGTGTCTTTAGCTTCACTTGTACAGAACTGGAAGTTTCTTGTAGTCATATTCGCTTTAGCACAAAGGCTTCGAGACTGTTTTCTTATATCTAAAGCTGGTGATAGTTTGACCCAAATCTTTAAATTCTTGTACTTCCTCAATTACTTTACCTCTCATTTTAAACCTAATATCAGCTGGCTGATTAGGGCTTTAAGGATGGAATTGCATAACCTTAGTTTTTGTAACATTAAAAAGAATATGTTTCTGCGAATATAATTCGCAGACATTTAGCAGCTAATCCAGACCTCTAACAGAGGGACTTATTAACATCATATCATCGGCATAAACTAAGTTATTTATCTTTGTGTTATCTATACAACATCCAACTGTTGCCTCATTAAGTGAAGCAATTAATCCGTCCATATAAACATATTAAACAACATAGGAGAAGAGAGGAAGGAGCTTTGCCTCATCCCGCAAGAGGAACCAAAACATTTGGATTATACAGGGTGTCCCATAAGTCCGGCATCATAGGAGAAATTCATATTTTTCTATTTCTACAAACCATAATTCATATTTTTCTCTTTCTTCAGGCCATAATGTCTGTGAGCATGGAAGAACGAATCCAGATAATTCTACTCATAGGAAATCGGAGTCAAAGAGAGGCCACTGCTGAATTTAACAGACTGCATCCAGACCGCGAGCCAATAACACAGAGTTGTGTTAGCAGACTTGTTGCAAAGTTTAAGGAAACAGGATCCATAGAAGATAAACCACGCAGTGGACCTTCAAGGAGGTTCACTGTCGATGATACAGCGACTGATATCCTGGCTCATTTTAACAGAAGTCCCAATAAGTCTCTTCGGCGATTGTCCGCCGAGACAGGAGTGTCGAAAAGTAGCATCCATCGCATTCTTCAGGCTCACAAATGGCATCCATATAAACTTCAGATCCTACAGAAATTAAGCGAAGATGATCCCGACCGGCGGATGGAATTTTGTGAATGGGCTACGGAACAATATGCTCGGGATGCCAATTTCCCGTCCACCATTCTGTTCAGTGAGGAGGCTGTTTTTTATGGAAATGGTGAGGTAATTCGACAGAACACCCGCTACTGGTCTCAAAACAACCCTTACTGCTATACCTCTTCAAAGGAACAAGGTGCATCTCGGGTGATGGTATGGTGTGGCATTTGGAAGGATCGCATCATAGGCCCCCTCTATTTCGATGAACATGTCACTGGAGGCACCTACCTACATATGCTCAAGGTAGAAGCATTTCCTAGTGTCTTGAACGAAGAAGGAAATTTCCCAACATGGTTCCAGCAAGACGGCGCTCCTACACATTACAGCACCCAAGTAAGGGAATACCTGTACCAACAATTCCCTGGTCATTGGATAGGACGTCGAGGGCCTGTGGAATGGCCACCTAGAAACCCGGATCTCACGCCACTAGATTTTTCTCTGGGGCCACTTCAAAGCGCTGCTATGCGCAGAGAAAATTAGGAGTGTTGAACATTTGCGGCAGCGCATTATTAGGGCATGTAACACCATTACTCCTGACATCATTCACCGTGTGCTTGCTGACTGGGTATCACGTTTGAATTTGTGTATTGAAAACAATGGTGGACATATTGAGCACGTTCTGTAAATAAAAGCTTTTGTTTTGCCTTTTTTTATTATTTTTCCTATGATGCCGGACTTATGGGACACCCTGTACATTGCCCCACCTAACAGTAAAAGATTGGTGGGAATACCAAAATTTCAATAAATTTAATATGTCCATGGGAACCTTCCTGTCTTTAAAATAAAATATTGTGGTTCACTCTATCATATGCCTTACTTATATCTAGGAAACAGCTATAAATAGTTGAATTACTGTCAGTGTATTTAAATATAATTTCCTTCAGTACATACACATACACACACACACACACACACACACACACACATATATATATATATATGTATATATATATATATATAGACTATATATATATATATATATTATATATATGTGTATATATATATATATGACTATATATATATATATATATATATATATATATATATTATATATATATACATTTAACTGCAATGACCACGCAGTATATTAATGTATAGAAACGACGTAAGTATAGAGGAGTATTCTGCACACGAGGAAGAGAAATAACGAACAAATGAAAAATGAGGTGACCGCCCTGGAATCGAACCCAGGATTTTCCGATTGCCGGTCAGACGCGCTATCCATTACACCACGGACCTCGATAGTCAGAAGTCGCAATTCTCCTACATAGGGTTCGATTCCCGGGCGGTCACCTCATTTTTCATTTGTTCGTTATTTCTCTTCCTCGTGTGCAGAACACTCCTCTATACTTACGTCATTTCTATACATTAATATACTGCGTGGTCATTGCAGTTAAATGTACATATTCACGATTTGCGAGGGTGCCCTCTCAAGGCATTGGTTTCTGCCCTATGTAGGAGAATTGCGACTTCTGACTATCGAGGTCCGTGGTGTAATGGATAGCGCGTCTGACCGGCAATCGGAAAATCCTGGGTTCGATTCCAGGGCGGTCACCTCATTTTTCATTTGTTCGTTATTTCTCTTCCTCGTGTGCAGAACACTCCTCTATACTTACGTCGTTTCTATATATATATATATATATGTGTGTGTGTGTGTGTGTGTGTGTGTATGTGTGTGCAAAAATAGATCGACAATAAAAGCTATAGTTTTAAATTATCACCTGTGGTTATTACAGTTCTCTCTCTTTCTCTCTCTCTCTCTTTCTCTCTCTCTCTACATCTTTTGCCTAATCTAATACATACTAGTATTTAAATAAAGACAAATAATAAAATAATAATAATAATAATAATAACAACAACACTTACCCTACCGTACCTAATTATCATTAGCGAGAATGTCACTAAAATGAAAGTATCTGGTTGAGATGGAAAGGCCAAACCAAAAAACATATGGAGACTTTACAAATCCCCCACATCTCTCCCCCGAAGCTCTTTCCACTCAACCAGACCTTTCTCTTTACACCCGCTTCTTTGTTTAACTTTGCTTTTATTTTCTCAACATTTTTTTCTTCTGTCTAGTGACCTGTTAGATCTCTCTCTCTCTCTCTCTCTCTCTCTCTCTCTCTCTCTCTCTCTCTCTCTCTCTCTCTCTCTCTCAAAACATGGGTTTAGACGGCATAGGTCGCACCAACTTGCTCGAGTTTTTCCACGTCATGTTGAGTGAGTATGATAAGAGTAGGGTGATTGATATACTTTATCTCGACTTTCAGAAAGCCTTTGATAAGGTACCTCACCGCCGGCTAATGGCGAAAGGGCGCGCGCTGGGTATCGGTGGGGAAGTAGGTAGGTGGATTGAAAACTGGCTGAAGAATAGGCGGCAGAGGGTTGTAATTAAAGGGGCTAGTTCGGGTTGGGCCTCGGTCACTAGTGGGGTTCCTCAGGGTTCCGTTTTGGGGCCGCTGTTGTTTATCATTTACATAAATGATATAGACGGTGGCATCGTCAGTCGGATCGCCAGATTCGCTGATGACACCAAGCTTGGGGCCAATGTTGGGACGCCGGAGGCGATCGAGCAACTGCGTGCGGACCTAGGTAGGATAGGAGAGTGGTCCGAAAAATGGCAAATGCCGTTTAACTTGGGTAAATGCAAGGTGATGCACATTGGCTACGCCAATCCCAAGTCGGACTACTCGATGTTGGGGAGTAATATCGAGGCGACTGATTTGGAAAAGGACTTGGGTGTGCTAATTAGCAGCGACCTTAAGTTTACCAAACAGTGCGTAGAGGTGGAAAAGAAAGCCCAGAAGCTGTTGGGTTATATCAGGAGGCAATTTCAGTTTCGGAACAAGGAGATTGTGCTCTCACTGTACAATTCCCTGGTTCGGCCGCACCTGCAGTATGCTGTGGAGTTCTGGTCGCCCACCCTCAGGAAAGATATTGAGAGGCTGGAGCGAGTGCAGGCGAGGGCCACAAAGTTGATCCCTTCCGTTAGGCATATGGGCTACAATCGACGGTTACGCGCCCTGAACTTGTTTTCGCTGGAAACTCGTTGTGCGCGGTCAACTGATCGAGGTTTTCAAGTTCTTACACGGGTTCAACGATGTCGATTTTAGAAGCATGTTTAGTTTAAATGATAACCCAACTCGCAACAATGGTTGGAAGTTGGATTTGAAATGGTTTAGGACTAGTGTGTGTGGGAATTACTTTACGTATAAGATCTGTGACACGTGGAACAGGTTACCTTCAGAAGTTGTGAACAGTTCCTCTGTGGATCATTTCAAGAAAAGGTTAGACCAAATCTTGCACACTATTTGAGTGTGTAGAAAATTTTCCGTGGCACCCGTTGCCATTGGTACCTCCTCGGTATGGGCCGCAAGGCCTTTTGAGGTACTTCTTTTCCTTGTAACTCTCTCTCTCTCTCTCTCTCTCTCTCTCTCTCTCTCTCTCTCTCTCTCTCTCAATATACACATATATATATATATATATATATATATTCTATCATCACACTTCATTAATCACATTAATCATTCTGTAATGTTCCAAAGATGAATTTTGTTTCCCATGAAGATCGAATTGCAAACAACCTATGCCTAATACAATGCTCAAACCTGAAAACAAGACGCAATTTTATTCCCAGTTTAATACAAAATCAGAATGGTATGGTACTCATAAATAGAATGTAAAGGTCTCGTTGTTTTATCATACGAAGCTCCGTTTTGCCCATGCACCCATTCCGGGTACGAACGGCTCGCACCATCATTGCCAAGTATATAGAGGAAGCAAAAATGCTGAGACTTAACATAAAAAAAAGGAATAGTGAAAATATCCAAAGCTCTCACATCAATTTCTTCCACTTGAACAATATGGATCTCCCTTTGTGCCACTTATTTATTGGCGGACACATACAATTATCATCCAGGAAGTACATAGTATCATATATATATATAGTGGAGCTAGTTTTAGCCGTTTAAGGTGATAATGATTTAATTGTATGCAACGATTGATTAAGGCAGTGACTGATTGCTTTATAATGATAGGCTGGGTTAATAATTTATGATGTAATACAGTATCACCGATTGGAATGAATTGGTTATTTGATTAGATCCACCATACTATTGGAAGTGACCGAAATGGCAGCGAGGGTCACCAGCTTTGGTTTACGGCCAAAGCAAATTAATATTAAGGTTATGAAAGACACCTTACTTTTGTAGTTTATTATGAAAATAAATCCGTTATTTTATTCACTGTGATACAAAGAATTGACAGTAATTAATTGGTAGTTTTACGTTATGCTTATGGCATAGGCTTAGCTAATAAGATGAAATGTTAATAGCTTAATTGACACGTAATAAATAATGTAATACTCATCGATGGTATGTAAATGGCATGCGACATGTAACCTTGAATGGGCCTAGTAACTGATATAAAGAATGCACGTGCGTTTGGTACATTGAATGGAATACTTGACACTGATTAAGTAGGCTAAATGATTGCATGGATGCACATAGAATAATTGATGTGGCCTAATAATAATGAATTGAAATGCTTGCACAGTATCATTTATATAAAGGACATTATGTGATGTTAAGTGATTACGTCAAGAGAACATTTATTTAAACACACATTTATATGACTTGAACATAATGACGGATGGTACGCGGAATAAACGGTATTGAATTGACACTTGAATTGGATGATAGGCCTACTGCGTTCTTTCACGAGAGTCAGTTGGAACGCGTAAATACACAATTTGGGAGTATAGCCTACCGTTCGGTGGTAGGCTAATGTAGGCTTGAAGAGTACTTAGAAAAGGGGGTACTTAGCTTATGGTGACGTAAACTTTGTTGAAGGCAGGTTGACGACGAACCTATTACGCAGATTCGAGCTGTCGTTGTTCGTTATGCCTCTTGAGATGATGGATGTAGGCTTCGTGGAGGCCTGAGCTGATGTTACTTCTCGAGGTGCAGGCTGGCCTTATGATCAGCCTGTGGTGCTGAATAATCTCGAGGAATAGAGAAACTTGAAGGCCGACCCGGCAAACTGCAGGCCCGAAGTGATTCCGGTTGGGCCTCGTTGGATTGCTTCTGCAGGTGGTCTTTAGATCTTACGTGAAGACAAATTGTAGGCCCTGAAGAAAGTAGCGGCCACGGCCCTCGGCCAGGGGGCCGGAAAGCGGTTGGTGGACGCGCTGCTCACGTGATGACGTGCGTCCGAGTGTGAGAGTGAGTGAGTGAGGGTGAGTATAAAGTGGAAACTCCTTTTATACCGTAGGCCTGTGACGTAGACTTCATTCTAATGACGGTTTGTCCACGCGTCTTTTAGTCGTTAACGGTTTTTGTTCGCTCCCATTGGGGAAAAATAGACGCTCCATTGTTTTACTCTTGCCCACGTGTGTTCCAACCTGTTTTATGTTAGCGTGGAAAGAAAGTATGTCTGTCGATTTGTTGGTCTATTTCTTGTCGATCCGCTACATATATATATATATATACACAGTATATATATATATATATATATATATATATATATATATATATATATATTGATATATAAGAAAGTGAAAAATTAAAATTAAAAATCCTCATATCTTCTTTAACTTTTAATGAAGTTTATTTTTGAAAATTTATTGACGTACAGTTACTTTATATATATATATATATTATATATATATATATCTATATAATATATATATATATATATATATACAGTATGTATAAAGCAGGACCAATACGAGCGCAAACATTCTTATTTATTTTATATTTCAGACATTTCGACAAATTACTTTTGCCATCATCAATGATTCTCAAATGCCGAAATCATAACATAACGTGAGCCTCCATATTCAGCAATATTCTACTGAATATGGAGATTGACGTTATTGTTATGATTTCGGCATTCGACAATCACTGATGATGGTAAAAGTAATTTGTCCAAACGTCTGAAATATAAAAATAAATAGGAATATTTGTTTTCGTGTTGGTCCTTCTTCTCATTTGTAAGCTCCGTTTCACTAAGGAAAAGTTAATAGCTATGATAGTTAATAGCTATGATATATATATATATATATATACACGTCTCGGTGGTGTAGTGGTTAGCGTCGCTGACTACAAATCCATCTGTCCCGGGAACCAGACCCGGTGACGGCAGGCGCGAGCACTAAAACCCAGCTGTTCATCCTTCTACACAATAAAAAAAATTGGTTGGTAAATAAATGGGTAGTCTAGTGGTTAAGACGCTGGGCTGCTGGTGGGGCGTTGTTCGGATTCCACGTTAAACTGTAGGTGTAAGATGGAGTGATAAGTTTGACCTTCGTCAGAATGAACAATTCGGGCGGAAGTAAAACCAAGGTACCAAGGTATATACATAAAAATGGGCAGTAACGCGGTACACGTAACGGCGTTACGTAACGAGCGTTACATTTGTAACGAGTAAGGATAACGCAGAGAGAAATTTTAAAATGTAACGAAATAACGGTAACGCAAAGGACAGATTTTGAAATGTAACGTAATTTTTTTCGTTACTCGTTCCATCGTTACTTTCGGCAGAGAACGAATAACGACGATGAAAAACATCACTCCGTTTAGGAATGAGAGTACACTGCGTGAGACATTTATGAAGACAGACGCGATGTCACTGTGAATGTTCACTATCGTAGCTTAAGTAAAGGTTAGGAAAACAGGGATTTATTAGGATTACGCGTCAGTTTGATGATTATGGTAGTCATTCAGTTATGCAGATAGATCCATTAGTCAATTGACTATTGGTCAAATGTAACGCATTACATGTAACAACGCTACATGTAACGATTAAAGGTAACGCCGAGAGCCAGTTTCGAATGTAACGCACGTCCACTTTATTCATGTAACGAGTAACGGTAACGCACAGATTAAATGTAACAATGTCCATCACTGTGTGTGTATATATATATATATATATATATATATATATACAGTGGTGGGCACCGTTAACCAAAAAGTTAATTTCGATAACGATAATCCGTTAACCCCAATTTTTAACTCCGATAACGATAATCCGATAATTTTACTACAAAGTTAACGGAAGTTAACGATAATCCGTTAACGATAACTATTTCTTTACTAACATTTAAAAAAATCAAGGAAAAAAGCTTTAAAACCCATAGAAAATGTTTATTTATGCAAAATCCAACAATAAATAGGTATTTAACTGTATTTTTATCAAGTTTTGCAACTTTTTTGCTTAATAACTTTTTTTTTTATTTTTAATAAAAAATGTACTGATTACATGTTTTGAAACCCGTTACCCTTGTAACCATTAACTAAATTTTAATTTACCAGAGAATTATTATGGCGGGAACTGAAAGGTAAAATTAAATTTTAGGCACATTTATTAAAGACTATGACACAATGTGCTGGTTGCCCTTCAGAAAGACCAACTTCTCAAAGTTAGGCGGAGCGGTGATCTTCCGTGAATGACTCCTCGCAGTTAACGTGTTAACGGACTTTAACAGACTAAATATCGAGTTATCGGAAGTTAACTGGTCCGATAACGATAAATGGAAATTAACTTCCGTTAATAGTCCGTTAAAAAAAGTTAACTTCGTTAATTAACTGTTATCGGATTAACGCTTTAGTGCCCAACACTGTGTGTATATATATATATATATATATATATATATATATATATATATATATATTTATATATATATAATTATATATATATTTATATTTATATATATAATATACACGTAGGATGATGATGATGATGATGATGATGACGTCTGTTCGTTTATACATGCCTAAACGGCTGCATAATCTGAACCAAATTTAGTATACACATTAAGCGAGAACCAGGGAAGACTTTAGTAATACACTCCCTCCTCCCAGTCACCCTCTGGGTTGTGTTTCAGGGGGCTTTTCCTACATAAAAAGTATATATATTTATATATGTATTCTTCTCCCAGGTCGCACAGTTTTCCGATATGAAACGATAGTCACCTGACAATTTCGAAACAGCAATGTAAAGGACACCCATTTCGATATTGATATCGAAATGGGGTTCAAACTGAGCAATGATGTAAATTCATTATTCAGTAAATACAGAAACAAAATTATATCAGCAAAATTATATATTTCGGGAATATCGAAAACACTTTAATTTATCAACATTTTGTTGTAGGAACAGTATGTCAATATTAATTTGTTAACTGTTACAAATAACCACATTTCAACGACATCAGTCATGTATTAACAGTCATTCAATCAACCGTACTACACACACACACACACACACACACACACACACACACACACATATATGTATATATGATGCAAACCCACAAGGAAAAAGAAAAAATTATTCCAAGGCCTTTTGTGTATTCAGCAGCACACCTCGTCAGGGAATGAGGTGTACTGCTGAATACACGAAAGGCCTTGGAATATTTTTTTCTTTTTCCTCGTGGGTTTGCATCATTCAGTCATTTCACGTGCTTAATTGTGAAATTCATCCCATATATATATATATATATATATACATTCAACTGCAAAGAACACGCAGTATAAATAACGTAAAGAACGACGCTTGTATAGGAGATATTCCGCTCAAGACGAGAGAGAGAGAACGAAACAAATGAAAAAATGGGTGGTTACCTCATTTTTTCATTTGTTTCGTTCTCTCTCTCTCGTCTTGCGCGGAATATCTCCTATACAAGCGTCGTTCTTTACGTTATATATATATATATATATATATATTATATATATATATATATATAATATATATATAAAACAAGGCAATGTTAAAAGTATGGATAATATATACAATTACATACAGCATTACATACAGTTTTCCTTGTTTTCCTTAATCAGTGCAATTCCTACTTGTCACATAATCTAGAATTCTACATCGTAAAACACAGTTGTTTACAAGAGTTAAATCGACAAAGGCAGAACAGGAGAAATTCAGTCTCTGCACAGCTGTTACTTTTTAACTTAACGACCTCTTTAACGTGAGGAATATTAACAACCTTTAAAGAAAGAGAGAATTTCAAAATCCCAAATGTGTTCATTTCAGATACGATACGATTGCGCGCAACTTTCTTCTCTTCTCAGTTTGTGCTTTCGAGTGTATCACAGGAGCGATGACAGCTTCTATCGCCTTTGCCGACAGTGAACGTTGTTAACATTTTTTGTGTATGCAAACCAACAATCCAAATTTCAATTTCCTCCCTCATTCGTTAGGGTATGTTAGGATCTAGATTAGATTAGGTTAGGTTAG
Source organism: Bathynomus jamesi (assembly GCA_023014485.1). Lineage (NCBI taxonomy): Eukaryota > Metazoa > Arthropoda > Malacostraca > Isopoda > Cirolanidae > Bathynomus > Bathynomus jamesi. The sequence continues at coordinate 364,117 of JAJOZX010003906.1, forward strand.
TTTAGGTTAAGTTAGATTAGATAAAGATAGATTAGTTTAAGTGAGATTACAACGAAGGAAAACCTAACTTTGTCACCGTGTCTTCATGTTACATTTTTGTCTGCTGTGTGGGTATGTATGCTGCAGAACTTCAAAAGTTGGACGTAGTGAAGATTAAACTATACCCGTTCAGCCATTTAAAATCAGGCTGCAAAAATGGGTACACTCAAATTGAAACCTTCTAAATATAGAACTTATAATTTCTTTATCGAGTTTACTCTCAGCGAAGATTTTCCTCCTTTTCGCTATCAAAGTTTCTTGTTAGATAATATAATACTTCTTTTAATGATACATAACTTGTTTAGAAAGAAGAAATGGTCTTCAAAACTTCTTTTTTGAGTGATTTGACACAATAGAAGATAATATTTCTATGTTACGGGAAGTCTTAGTCTCATGCGATGATGAAACCCCCCTCAAAAAACTGAACATTTCCGTATGAATGTTTTCATGCAACTAACTGATACCTGCCACAGCACAGTACAGGGCTTCCCAACCTTTATCACGTGCGACCCCGAAAATCATGTTCACACAATTCTCGACCCCAAACACTGGTTGAAGTTCGACAAACTCCCCAAAAGTTATTATATATATATATATATATATATAATATATAAGTTACGCCCAAACATCGAAATCGCTCAGTGAGCGAAAAAACAGCCACAACGCGTTTGTGGATGCACCTAAGTGACCACAAACCGATGTTAGATATTTTTTCACTTCATGGCCGCTCTCAAACAACCACAACGCGTTGTGGATTCGGATATGACCACAACGCGTTGTGGACGATTTAAAAATTATTGAATGCCCGGTTAGGTTAATTGAATGCCCGGTTAGGTCAACTCTACGCCCTTCACGATTGGTTAGGTAACCTAACCAGTTGGTTAATTTTTACATTTACATCTTATTCTAAAGTTGCTTAAAATTAATCGAAACCTATGGGAAAATTATTGATAATCATTTTTTAAAGGACTTTATCTTTTTTCTAGCATACCTGCTTAACTTTGCTTTTTAATTGGTGAATACGTCGATAAATATACGTTGTGTTTATATCATTTCAATATACGTCGTGTTTAAATAGAATTTGATGAGACATCGGTGTGTGGTCGTTTCAAATCATCCACAACGCGTTGTGGTCATATCCGAATCGTCCACAACGCGTTGCGGTTGTTTGAGAACGGCCATGAAGCGAAAAAATATCTAACATCGGTGTGTGGTCACTTAGGTGCATCCACAACACGTTGCGGCTTTTTTTTCGCTCACTGAGCGATTCATAATATATATATATATATATATATATATATATATATATATATATATATATATGGTTCATAAACACAGCGTTTATTATGCGCGGGAAGGGCCCAGATTTCAGCCGTTATATGCAACTACATTCATGATTGATAAATGTGTTGTCGGACGGCCGTAGGAAGAGAATTGAAAATAAAATTATCAGATCGGTTCGCCACCCCAAATATGATCTTCTCGACCCCAAGGTTGGGAAACCCTGGCATAGTGGCAGAGTGTTCCTTTAATAAAAAAAAATGGGGAGGGGTTACACTTTTAATAGCAATGAGTTCTAAACTATAAAGACTTTTAATTATATAAAACAAATTCAAATAATGAGGTGTTACAGAACTACTGTTTTGCTTTCAACATATTTTACCTTTGATTACTTCTCCTAAAATAATGTTCTATATTCACAAGATTGTTTAAACTTTTACCTTGAAACGAGGTCTCTCGGGTGGGCAGGAGTGACCCGCTTTATATGGTATATGGTTTCCTAAAATTGTTCTCATTCATGATATTTGAATGAGCAAATATTCATTTCAATCTTTTATTTGTAATTTTCTTTACATACGTTGCCTAAAAATTATGAGACCGACTGATGCAAGTGAGATATTTGGTGTAGGAACCAAAAGGAAAATTTCAAGGTTTAAAAACAATCAATAGAATAACTTGTGTTAAATAAACATCGCAATAAACTTGCTATTCTGACATTAAAAAAAATGATGCATAAGCTTCAAGAAAATAGCTTTTGCGAGACCACAAACATCAGAAGTTCTTTTAAAAAAAACAACAACTTAATGCGTATTTTTAAATTTATCCAGAGATATTTGGCTTCCAAAGCCATCTCGCATAAATCTTCTGGGACGATATTATATCCATCGCATCTTGCCTTCCTTCAAGAGCTTCATTTTTAGACTTCACGTCAAGTTCTTTACTTTTTCCATTGCTTATTCTGAATATATTTTTAGCAGAATTTATGAAAAAGAAAAATTATTTTTGTTTTTCCTCAAATATATTTTCATTAATATTATTATTTACGATGTAAGATTTCCGTTTCGAATTAACATCTTTATACAATTTTCTTTATAGAATGTTCCAAAATCAATTTTCAATGCCAATTATTTAGAAATAATATCGCAGTGCGTTCAATTGTTGTAAAACATAAGTGACTCTTCTTTCTATCCTTTTCCTTACATTACGTAAGGAACTATGCATCACAATATACTATATACAGTAATCGTAAATGAATGAATATCGCGCGTAAATTGGGTTAATGTGAGGTGAATTTTTTCTAGTTTTTCTCTGTAAGAATACTTATCCGTGGTCGACTACAGTTAAAGGATTAATTTTAATTTACTCGTATATACTGTATATACATATATATATATATATATATATATATATATATAATACACTATACATATATTTTCTCTAAGCCAGGTAGCTTCTGCAAAATCGTCTCTTATTTAGTTTATCTTAAAGCTCCTTATAAAGTTTTCCATCTTCCTTATGCATGCATTATATGTGGAAGGGACTAGGTAGAAGACAATATCGATATTGATATTCTAAAACCTCGTAAGTAGCAAACCCACAATTTTACAGAAAGACTAAAGAGTATCAATGTAGGGAACGTTACGATAGTTTGAAACAATTGTTACGATGAGAAAGAAACGGAAATGGATTCTATTTTTTGCGTATACGATTAAATGCCAACACTACAGCGAAAAATTGATAAACTAAGTTTAGAGAGATGGTGCTTACGAGGATTTGGAATATCACCATCGATATACATAATTATAGCTACGTGTCTGTTAGCTGCAATAATCTTATGGTTGCAGAATATTAATAAATATAATATTCACTTTAGTTGTCAAACGGGAAGTAATAAATGACGAAAAATGTGGTTCATTTCTTTGACTCTACCTTTATTTACTTATTATTTATTTTTATTTATATGATTAATTACATCCCCTGTAAGTATGACAGGAATATTCTTAATAGAGAAATTGATAAAGATGTGAGAAGTGGTTGATCACCGATCGACTCAATGCAGATCCTCAATAATTAATTATTTGAAGCTGTTTAACCTCCTTCTTAACGGCAAAAGTCGTGTGACGGAGGGGACTGGCAACTTTACGTGAGATCCCAACTACTACGCCACTCGAACGCGGAGGGAGGAACCTACGGAATCATTACGTTAAGAGTAGTACGCTCCAATTAGAGAAATAGCTATGGAAAAGCCACTACTTCTTGAGAGGACACGTTCACATCGATGCCTGTATCTCCACAGGAATTTTTGCGAAAGAAAAAAATGGAATAGCAAGATCTTTTTCGAAAAGGGAACGACCAAAATTATATATCGTACCTAATGAAATAAAGGTGCAATAATGCAATGCCCTTACAAATTTAGAATTGCTAAATTATCCACTAAGTTTAATTAATATGACCAACTTTTTATACAAATCTAAAACCAAAACAAAAATAAAACAAAATTTCGTAACTTTGCAGAATTAAAAATCCAGAATTCAGATATTAAATAATTTTCAAAAGCATTTCCCAACAGAATAAAAAAAGTTATTACTGTATTACGGAAACGAATACTTCAAACAAAATGTATGACGAGATACACAATACATGTTTTTCAAATATTTTGTCCATCAGAAGCGAATATTTTTAAATAAGTTTCATTTCAATCTTACAAAACTACTTTTTTTTCATTTTTCCCCATTCCAATTTGTCTTTCTTTAATTTCTTTTTCTTCTGAACTTTCTTTTTTACTTTTTCTGATGTTGGGTTACCATAATAATATTTTTCACTGCACTGATGTTTGCCGGCAGTTTGTGCTCTTTTCTGTTATTGCATTACCCTCTTGGTTTCCCGTTCCCATCTTGTTTGGATTTCCAGTTCTACTTCTCTTTTCCCTAATTACGTCTTGCTTCCCATCTCTTTAGCGTTCTTTCGTTTCATTCTTATATATCCTGTATACTCGTATCAGGCCCTCTATTCTTATGGTTTCATTTCCATCTTCCTTTATTTCCATTTATTAATTCCATTTATAAAACTTTTGAAGGATGGAAACTTCAATCCTTCAGTAGCGTTCGTTTAAACGCAGAATTTGCGTTCTTTGTTAATTAAGGTATTTTTTTAGTTTTTATTAATTTCAATATTAGTATACTAAACATTTGCGGCATTGTTTCACTTTCAGCTTGCCGCCAGTATACTCTTCCTTTTTAATGATACTACTTTCGCCAATGCGATTCCAGACCAATTGCGTCACCAATCCTCAGCTGCGTACGAAACAAAATGTTGGATGAAGTAGTGAGTTTTGTATGTTGATGACTCAGTTTACAGTTTTGTAATTATTTTATGTTAATGAATATATCATTTTAATTACTAACAAGGCCCGAAATCTAGGGTGGTTTTGTGGTGATTGGTGGGTTTGTGGTTAGTTAGTTATTTTTTATCAAGGAGAAAAGCCACTAACAAAGTACGATCGTCCCCATATGCCGTTGCTGCATTAGATTTCTTATATGTTGTCTTACGCTGCCTCATGTGTATTCCTGCTACAGCTACATAAAGAACGAATAATCAGATATTTATCTGGTCACTTCCTAATGAAGTATGTCACAATTTCATAATAACTGAAACACATTTTTACATCGTCATTAGCTGCTCCCACTCAGTTTACTGGGAGATAACTTTCACATGAAAGACTTTCGCCCATACTCATGCCATCCTTAATGCAGTGAGTACAATTTTGTATCAGTAAATAAGGTTTGCTCAACTAAAGCGCTTGTCAAACATGGTGTGGTGTCACAGGGCTCAGTTCTGGATCCACTGTTAGTTTTATTATATATAAATGACCTTCCACGTTCATCTGATATACTGAACTTCATAATGTTTGCAGGTGTCTTTTTCTTGCAAAGATGTTAATTCAGCTAAGAATATATTTAATTCAGAATTCATCAGTGTAATGAAATGGTTGACCACCAATAAACTCTTTCTAAATACCAGTAAAACAAATTTCATGATTTTTTACTAATAAAAAAACGTGTATTTTGATGAACTTAATGTTGATGAAATCGCTGTAAAGGAGTGTACTGTAACAAAATTTCTTGGTGCAGTGTTAGATAAGAATTTGCAATGGAGTGATCATGTAAATTATATCACGAAAAAGATTTCAAGGAGCGTTGCTATAATGTTTAAACTAAGAAATGTAGTCCTAAACAGGTTTTATTCTTCCTTATATAACATACTGCACTCTTGTTTGGAGAAACTCCGCTAATAATGCTTTAAAGAATATCTTTGTCATGATCACTTTAGTGCATTATTTAAAGAGCTAAAACTACTAAAGCTCGATAATGTAATCAAACTGGCACATTCTGTTTTTATTTACGAGTGTAAGAACAAAATTATTAACTTACAATAGTTACAATAGGTAGATATATTTTGTAACTCATCAAGAAATCCACTCATATCAGATAATTGTCTTCATTGTCTTCATCTCAAAAACTACCCATTTCCATTGGATTAAAACTATGGAATGATTTACTGTAAATGCTGATATAAAAAAATATTGTGAATCTAAATTCGTTTAAAACCAAGTTGAAAACCCGATTAATAATGGCATACTAATAAAAATCTAGGATTAATGTACATTACTATTGTTTATTCATTTCTCGTGTGTAATCTAGGATTAAAGACGCATTACTTGTGATTGTTCAGTTCTTATCTCTCATGTATAATATTGATTTCTTCGTATGGTATTGGTATAATACCTTCAATAATGACCTTACATTTGTTATATCGATAATGATAATTTAAGATTAATACATGCCTTAATTATTAATAATACTTATTCGTGATTTATTTATTATTAATAATAACTATCTGTTTTATTTTTATTAATAATAACTATCTGTTTTATTTTTAATAAGAGTCCAGTAAAGCCTAAAGCTTAAGGGCCAAATTAAATAAATAAATAGTCCAGCTTCACAATTACTTATGTCATTGTAAATTGTAAGACCAATGTATCTATTTTATTATTAATAAAGGTTACTCAATTCAATTCAACTTAAAGATGTGCGTATATGTGTACCGAGTTCGATTATTTGTTAAAATTCAGCTCACCTGGCATTGACGTTGCCGTTGGTGTTTTTTACTTTCTTTGCACCTTTCCCCTCACCAAATTTCCGTTATAGCCGATTAACCTAGAGTGGATTTAGGGTCTTTGTTAGCTGCAGTTTTGTATACTAAGACTGGAAGTTTCATCAAGATCTTGAAAATACTTTCATCGAAAAAGTGCCCTCAGGACGACGATATTTTCATCAAACCTCAGTTCTTGATGAAAAACTTTTCGTGGAACTGATTCTGTAAAAATAATTTAATCGAAGTGGAGAAAATGTCAGTTAAATTCCATTTCAGTTTGTTTTTATTAACCTAGTGCAATTACATGCATATTATGTTTATGTTAATCAAGAACAACATACAAACAGCAACTTAAGTTTTAAGATTAAATATCATACACTAGAAATAAACTTTCCTTACCTCAGTGGGGTTCGAACCAATATCACTAAAGACTAGAATATTGCGAGACGTCACGTTACTCACTTGGCTATGAGACGTTAATGCAGCGGTTCTCAAACTTTTTCTTTTTCTGTACCCTTTGAATTATTTTACGAAATTTTCTGGATTTTCGAGAGAGATAGACGATTTTTACTTTCTTTATGACTGTGTGACTCGTAGCCGTTTGTTAATCGCATATAAAATTAAAAGGGTTATATTTTCAGGACCCCTTCGCGTACCCCCTAAGATTCCCTCGCGTACCCCTGGGGGTACTTTACTAAGAATTTTTCTTTTTTACTTCTACCAAAGTCGTCACTGTTGCATTATATAAATATTAAGAGTTTTGGTAGGAGAGTTTACACGTTACATAAATGTGAATGTAATGTAATTTCATACCGAAATTAAATTTGATTCTTATTCTAAGCTTATATTCGCTGAATCACGTATTTACAATAATATTTTTAATATTTCTTATTGCTAAATGTTTATAATGTTTAGTTAATATTATCAAACTTTGGCTAAAATATGTTTGCCTTTTCAGTTAATATAATTAATAGAAAACTACGTTTTTAACTAACTCCGTTATTGATATAAAAGTTATTGCAAGAAGCGATTCCATTTATGAAATTTAATCACGTTTTACAAAATGTGAAAAAGTACATATGAAATAATTAGAATTAACCAATAAATATATATTATTAAAAAATACGATCATGATTTATCGAAAACAAATAAACAAGTTGAATTGAAGGTGAACTATTTCATTAAAATTAGTTTCATGGCATTTTATTTCAGTGAGAACTGCGCAGCATTCTTTTCGCCATCAAATCATTATAGCTATTAAGTTACATTCAACAACATCAAAATTGCCTTTCTTAAATATTTCAATAACGCAGCGTTACATAACATTGAAAATGTAGTCTTCAAAATTTTATCCTAACTTTTGTAAACCGATTTGGTTATTTTCTTAGACAGAAGTGTTTGTGGAACAACAACCACCACCACAACAACAAAAACTACAACAACCGCCACAACTACAACACATAAATTTTCTATTAATTATATTAACTGAAAAGGCAAACATATTTTAGCCAAAGTTTCATAATATTAACTAAACATTATAAACATTTAGTAATAAGAAATATTAAAAATATTATTGTAAACACGGGATTCAGCGAATATAAGCTTAGAATAAGAATTCAATTTAATTTCGGTATGAAATTACATTACATTACATTCACATTTGTGTAATAAACTCTCCTACAAAACTCTTAATATTTAGGCACACTTACAAAAATTACAAGAAAGCTGATTGGGAACAGTTCAAAATACAGACTGAGGAACAATTCACCACATTAAACAGCACACCCATCATAAACATCACTTCAACACTCAAGACATTTAATCAGATCATCAATAATGCAAACAAATATATACCCAAGGGCAACATTAGGAAATACAACTCAAATTACACTAGAGAAATAGCCCACCTCATAATGCAACGTAACAACCTCAAACATAACACACAAACACCAGGCACAGAAGCCATAAAACAGCAGATACAACAGCTCAACACAGAAATAAACAACAAACTCAAAGAAAAACAAACGGAAACATTTAGGGAATTCATAACAACACTAAACCACTCCACAGATATATCCAGGCTATACAAGACTATAAACAGCATTACCCACTCTAACAGCGGCATTCACACCTCACACGCGGCTATCTGTCGCAGCCAAAATAATATCCCAACATATACACAACAAGCTAACATTCTAGTTAATCACTACGCAAAGATAAGTCACTTAAACAGAGACAACAACCAGAAACACACAGACAGACAAATAGCTAGACACAAGAAAACCTACAAACTCGACACGACCATTACACCTTTCAATACAAACCAGACCATCAAGATCATCAAAAACATTAAGAATTCGAAGGCTACTGGACCAGACAACATATCTAACATACACCTTAAACACTTGGGCCCACAAGGAATACTAGCTCTCACAAATATCAGCACATATTCATACCAACACTGTATTATTCCTGACATATTGAAACAAGGTAAACTTATTACACTACTCAAACCAAACAAAAATCCAACAGAACCAGCTTCCTATAGACCCATTACTTTACTATGTACACCTTCCAAAGTAACAGAAAGACTAATCTTACAAATCACCAACCCACACATACCACTATCACCTACTCAACATGGATTCAGACCTCACCACTCAACCACGACTTTACTCACTAACCTCACGCAGCACATTATGGATGGCATCAACTTCAGACGACCAGCTCAACGTACACTATTAGCAACAATAGACATTAGTAAAGCATTTGATGCTATCCCACGTTTCCCTCTCATAAGCAAGATACTCAACACAAACATGCACAATAACACTAAAAGGTGGCTGAGTAACTATCTTTCAGGAAGATACTCACATGTCACATTTAATGGCAAGTCATCCAAAACCAAGCTTTTTCCGAACGGGGTCCTTCAAGGCTCTGTTCTCTCACCAACACTGTTCAACTTATACATGCATGACATTCCAACACCCATAGATAACAAGCTTACCTTATCATCATATGCAGATGACATCACTCTAACATCCATCCACAACAACATCGACACCGCTACAAATAACCTACAAACATACATAAACAGTATACAAGACTGGCTCACACACAATAGACTCAAAGTAGCGCCCACAAAATCAACCAACACCTTGCTTACAAGCAGCACAAAAGAACACCAGATAACTCCACAGCTTACACTAAAAAACAACAACATTCCACGCACTCACAGGACCAAAATACGTAGGGTCACATACAACACATCATTATCTTTTGCAAACTACATTCAGGACATTAAAAGCAAATGTACGTCAAGACTTAACACGCTTAGGGTACTAACAGGCACAAACTTTGGACACCAGCAGGAAAAACAGCACTCATATACAAACAATATATTCGCTCTGTTATGGACTATGCTAGCCCATGCTGGGCAGTAGGGCACCCATTATCTCAAACACACATAAATACCTTACAGACAATACAAAACATCGCACTTCGTATCATTACAGGATGTACTCAAACAACACCAATAGAACAACTGCACACAGAAACAAAAATACTGAAAGTTAGGGAACATTTAGACACGAGGGGAACACAATTCATGGCAGCAACGACAACTAACCCACAACACCCTTGCCACTACATGTACAATCATGCACCGACATCTCGCACCATTAAGGTAACACCAGAGAGACATTATAACCAAATACTCCATTCCATACCACGCCCCACAGACATCACACAGTATAGAAAACACACACACACACCTAACTCACAAAGCACTGACGCAACACCGTCCAAATGCGGTCCTAGGTGCGAAGCCGCCACCCATTAACGGGTCAGAGATCAGCCTGAGCAGATCGGATCGATTTAACTTAGCACGATTCCGATGTGGACATCACCCCAACTTACAGACATATAAACACAGACTAGACAACTCCACAGACGACACGTGCCACCTGTGCCAGGACACACCACAAACAATTGAACACATTATGACAGACTGTGCCACTCTAGCACAACAACGAACACATCACTAGTGCGCTGAACCTCTGGTCCACTCCGGAGAGGGCGATCGGTTACCTGCGTGCCGCCGGCTTGCTCGATCAGGGTGGCTGATCGGCTAAACAACAACAACAACAACCACAACAACAACAATTTGTGTTGCTATAACATAGGTATATAATATATAGTTATATAACCTAATTCGTATCGCTTTCATGATACAAGAAACATTAATAGTTTCACACTGGTGTAACGCTATTTTAACGTTGTCTATAAACGTGTGGATATTGTGATCTCTCTAACGATGAAACAAAGTTTTAGCGATAACCTGTTTGAAGGGTGTTACACAAAATGGCAATGCTATAATAATATTGATAATAACACATTTGAAAAAAATCTTTTTCTTTCAATTTTTTTTCCTTTATGCTTTCTTTATCTCTTTTATCTTTGTCTCTACCTCTTGTCTCTTCGTGTCTCCCTCCTTTTGATTGAAGTTCTTTCTTTTTTCCACTAGAAAAAAAATTGTAGTAAATTGATCGCTTTGTTTACAACCTTTTTACGATTTAAGCCCAGTTTTGTACTACAGTTTTAAAAGTTATTCAAAATGCAGGGTGTTTATAAAGTCTAGCGTTAAAGCAAAGTTTACAGACTACAATTTATTTATTTCTATGATGCTGAACTTTATGAACGTATCTGGAAAAATTACATTATATGCTTCTCTTTCATTTATACTTTTTTATACGAATATATACAATATTTTAGGTGTTTCTCTATGGGAGCCATTTTTATAAAGCACTGTACTTATAGTGCATCTGGGTTACTTCCCATTCAGTGTTATTTCCACTCGCTCTCCGCAAATGGAAATGCTCGAAGTGAAAATTTCGAATTTGGAAATAAAGTTTCTTGATTTGGGAAAAGATATAAAAAAGAGGGTTTGGGTGCAACTAAAGTCCGGACGAGTATTTTCTATGAAAAATCTAAAACCTAAAATAGAAAGTCCTACGGTGGAAATGGGAATGGGTCAACATGAAAATTGTCTTCTTTGAGATTCTCACTCACGATTTCTTTACTCTTTGGCGAAGAATAAAATGGGAATGACATTGAGGTGGAAAAGACCTTAATTTTGACATATTCAAACCAACAACTTTATATATAGATATACATTTCTGCGGGTTATGTAAAGTAATGTTATCAATTATATAAAACATTTTATTTTTCTTAAATAATACTCACATTATGAATGTCATTGAAAGAACGTCTCTACAGATAGAATATAATTATGCTTTAACCCCTTAAGGCATCTTTGTCAAGGTTAGGAAAACGCTCACGAACTTTCTATATAGTTTTATGTTGTTGAATGGATGCTGATTGCTGAAGTTTATTTCAGTCAAAACGTTTTTTTCTCATAAATTCATAAATGCTTTTTTGTAAAATGATGAACATTTTTTCATAATAATTAATTTTACACATTTACGAAAGAATGTTGACGAATTAATTAAATTGCCTGATAAATAAATAAAATAAATATATAAATAAATATATTATTAAAAACATAATTAAAAATATATTAGTTAAATATATATATAAATATATAAAAATATAATATAAAGAGGACGTTATGAAGAGAGTAACAAAAGTATGGCGTCATGGGATTTAGCTTTATTTCATCAAATGCTCAAATTGCATGCTACGAACATGTTTAAACGGGTCAGTTCTGCGTTTTATGCCCCTCTTGACATAACCTCTCGACACGGAAAAGTTTCTCGAGAGACACGTTCTACACATCAGTCGTGCCGAATATATACCGTATCTTTCAACTGTCCGACGTTTCGTGATTCCATCAGGTTTTTTGATACATACACTCTGTAATCCTTATTATTTATCATTAGGTAAATGAAGGAATCATATACGTGTCTATAGACCGATCTGCTGACATGAAATTCCGTAACTTTTAGCTTTTTCGTTAAGGAAAATGGATGACTTTTTCTCATAATCTCTTTCGTTTTGGCGATATAAATTTTATTTTAATCCGTATATGATATACGGAATAATATGCAAAATATATATATGTAAATCCGAAAAATATATATAAACGAGTGAGTATCCTAAATATTGAACAAATATATAAACTGAAATAGGGTGGATTCATGTAACTACTGTAGTCTACTGCAGTATAGTGGAGTAGGGTGCCAGTGTCAAGTGAGAGGAAAGGGGGAAAGACGGGAAAAGGGAGAAAAAGCAAAATTTTAATCTCTTAAAGGGGGGTGGGGAATGAAATGGGGAAGTCAGGTATGTGACTTTGTCTAGGGAATGGTTTGGTTTTAGGCCCTGTATGTTGGCTAGAATTTTTATCTCTTCGTTTTCATTTTCATTTTTATTTAGTTCAGATTCGTTATCCGTTGGTGGCGCATGTTTCGTTATCCTTCTTTATCTGTTTCGATACACGTTGTCCTGATATCGTATGTAATTTCTCTATGCATTTATTCTGTACGGATCTCGGACCTCCTATTTTTCAGTTGTCTTTGTTGAATGGTATTTAGTAGCTGACTCGTGTTGGCTACATCTAAAAAATTGGTAACCCTGTTTGTTGATGGTTGTGGCTGCTCAACTCAACTTCACTGCATTCATATTAATATCGCATTAATACAAAAAAATTATTTCTCAAGAGTTACAGTGCACTCAGGAGAATTTTATGGTCAGGTAGATATAACTTTTAAATCAGAGTTATATGAAAATTATGTCATATTGACCTTGTTATTTGATGTTCGCATGACTTAATTTTAGCTCCGCTTTAACTTAAACAAAAATTATTTCCCACGAGCTCTCTCATTTTTTTTATATCTAATCAATATCATTATTTTTTGCAGTGTTCATGAATCAGTTAAGTTTAGATTCACATCTGAGTTAACCAAACACAATGAATTTCATTTTATTGACGTCAATTGCAAATTCATGAAGATGGATCAGTCAGCAGAAAAGTTTACATAAACCCTACAGATAAAGAAGTATACATGAATTTTAATTGAAACACGTCATTAAAGAAAGCTAAGTCTTTAGTCTTCAGCAGGGTGGAGCACCTCCACACACTGCTTGTGAAACTCGCAACTTTTTGAGGAAGCATTTTCCGGGAGATTAATCTACTTTCATGAGCGTGGAATGTCCCCCATACTCACCTGACCATACACCTCCTGACTTTTTTTTTGTGGGGTTACATAAAGAACAAGATATATTCTACCAAACTTTAGGCACTTGAAGACCTCAAGACCAAAGTCTATGAGGTAATCAAGAACATCCCAGCTGAGCTATTTCCAAAAATTATGTCAAACAGTTGTGTAAGGTTGAATATTTTGTTAGTAAAATAATGGCGATTACACTCAACATGTTTAAAGTTAATACACTGTTTTAAGTAACTATTGCGTTTGTCTTTGTGTCTGGATTTCTTTGTTTTAGGTTAGAACACTCATTTAGAAATAGGGACATTTTTATGGACACTTGACACTTGATACACACACACACACACACACCACACACATATATATATATATATATATATATATATATATATATATATATATTTAGGGTGCTTTTAAAAACTGAAAGTGTGAATGTCGGGTCACGGAACCCCGCAAATGATGAGGTTCCGTGAGCAAATAAAGCACATGATTTTTTTGGAAAATCATCAAATATTTAGAGGTTGCCCAAAGACCCCAAAGTTTTACCCATATGCTCATTTATTTATGCGCCCTTTTTAAGTCACTTCTAGTGTTTATTAACCCATTGATACACAGCGTCCCCAAAATTAGAAATTGCATTTGTCAATTGCGTTCTGATAATCCATATTTCTTTACTTCAGTATACCAACAAATGAATTTTCTTTAATTCTAAATCGTTTTCTCTTAATTACTCACGTCTTTCATGCATCAGTTCGGAGGTCGCTGCGGCATTGGACCGCACGCGGATGAGCGACAGGGCAGCTGCTCGTGTTCTCATCCCCTTTGGCATGCAAATGGGTCAGGACATAAGTGAGATGTGCCTCAGTCCAAGTGCTATTCGGGCCAGCAGATCCAGGTACAGATCAGCCCACGAAGCAGAGGTGAGAGCTTCCTACAAGCCTGAATGCCCTCTTGTTCTTCACTGGGATGGAAAACTTATGGCAGACTTAATGGGAAGAGACAAAATCGACCGTTTGGCCATGTTAGTCACCGGGGATGGGATGAGCAAGATTCTAGCCATCCCCAAACTCCCAGACTCCAAGGCAGAAAGGACAGCAATCGTCATCATCGAAACCATCGAAAACTGGGATCTTGGCCAGAAGATCAAAGCTCTTTGCTTTGACACAACAGCCACCAACACCGGCATCCATGGAGGAGTGTGTGCGCGAGTAGAGCAGGCTCTCGGGCGTGAAATGATTTACTTTGCGTGTCGACATCACGTGCTGGAACTGCTACTGAAGCAGTATTTCTTTCCTTGTTGGAGACCTTTCCAAAGGACCTGAGATTACGATTTTCCAGAGCTTCCGTAATGTTTGGCCGCAACTGAAATTGAATGAATACTCCACTGCCGCGGACGAGAGGACACGGCTGCAGTGATCAGTCCCTGGGCCGAGAAGATGATTCATGAAGCAAATGACCTTCTGAAAGTGAAGCATCCCAGAGATGACTACAAAGAGCTTCTTGAACTTGTAGTCATTTTCTTGGGAGGAGTACCTCACGGACGTCGGAGTCCTGTGTTCATGGCTCCAGGG
This sequence comes from Bathynomus jamesi, assembly GCA_023014485.1. Classification (NCBI taxonomy): domain Eukaryota; kingdom Metazoa; phylum Arthropoda; class Malacostraca; order Isopoda; family Cirolanidae; genus Bathynomus; species Bathynomus jamesi. The sequence continues at coordinate 379,346 of JAJOZX010003906.1, forward strand.
GCTTTGCACCGAGCACGGTGGATGGCGCGTGGAATTTACTCTTTCAAGATTTGGATGTTCAGATACCAGTTCACGATGCACATGAACCAATGTCCTTCAACATCTCGTGGAGCAAGTAGCAGTGACCGCCTGATTTCTGGGTTGCGGGACTTCTGTCTCTTCGTTGCTGAAGATTACGTCCTTCCGTGGTTTTCAGCAAGAGAAGCAGCAAGCGCTCCACGAAGCGACTTAGCCCTCCTTCAAAAGTTGCAAAACACCAACGCCGCTGGGTACAAGAGTTTTAATCGGCATCTCTGGTACCTCAATGAGGTAAACGTGGGCCTTGCACTATTCGATCCTGCAGTCAATGATGATGAGAAGCGGAAAATGGTAGAGAATATGAATTCCGTTGAAGGGTCAGAAGCCCCCCCCCCCCGACGAGTCTAGATTCCAGATCCAAGAGGAAAGACCCTGGCAGACATTTGCTCTTCCAATACGTACAATCTGTTCACCCTTCTAGATCTTCCGGTCGATTTCCTGCAAGAGGATCCATCAAACTGGGAAAACAACACCAGCTTTGGTTCAGCAAAGATCAGGGTGGATTCCTTAAATGTAGTGAATGCAGCAGAGCGAGGCATAGCATTGATTCAAGAATTCACGAAGGCTGGAAGGACTCGGAACGAAGAGCAGATGCAGTTCATGATTCAAATCGTCGAAGAACATCGTAAAGTCTTGCCGACAGCCTCCAAAGCCACTTTGATGAAAAAATGAACGCCAACACTCGAGGTGTCATGTACTTTAATCGTTAATTATGAATTTAGTGAATATACTCACACGATATATTTGTTCTGAATACTTATTGGAGATGTATATTGGAGATGCAATTTATCATTTAAACTGAGAATTAAAATTTCCATTGCCCTATAAATTGAAAATACCTATCAGCTGTGGGCAACCTCTAAATGTTGTTGGATTACAAAGAAATTTTGCCTGTTCTGTTTTCTCATGTATCCTCACAAAATAAAGGGTTCCGCTCCCTTGCATTTTCATTTCGCATTTTTCACCATATACCATAAACACACCCTAAATTATATATATTATATATATATTATATATATATATATATATATATATATATATATATATATATATATATGTATGAGATCTGACATAGATGCATTCTTTGAAGAGAAATTGCAAGGAGAGTGAATAACAGACTTTGATTTTACCCCAGAAGATGTAGCGAGAGCTAGAGGACAAATGAAACCACATTCAGTCGCAGTTCCGGACAATTGGAATGCATTATTGATTGAAAACTGTAAAAATTAAATAGCTACACCCTTATACTGGATATGGAGAAGATCTTGAGACACTGGGGAAATACCGAGCATCTTGAAAAGAGCAAACATTGTCCCTATATATAAAGGAGGGGATAGATCTCAAGCAAATAACTGTACTTCAGTGGCATCGACGTCCCACCTCACCAAAGTATTTCAAAGAATAGTTAGAGAGAAAATCTATGATTTCTTGGAAACACTGGAAAGATTCAACGAAAATCAGCACGGATTCCGATCAGGAAGATCATGCCTTCACAACTTATAGAGCACTATAACAATATCCTAGATGCACTGGAAGGCAATGACAACTACGATGTCATACACACAGATTTTGGTAAAGCTTTTGACAAATGTGATCATGGTATAATAGCACGTAAAATGAAATATATGGAAATAACAGGCAAAGTGGGAAAATGGATCTACAACTTCCTTAAATAACGTCTACAGGTCGTCAGAATTCCAAGTATATCATCATCAGAATCGGAAGTACGCAGCTCAGTACCACAAGGTACAGTACTGGCCCCACTCCTGTTCATTATCATGCTAACAGACAGACAGCGGAGTGAACAGCAACAGTATCGTAACATCATTTGCAGACGATACAAAGATCAGCAGAAAAATGAGCGATGTAAATGAAGTGGAGGCCTTGCAGAGGGACACGAACAAAATATACAAATGATCAGAAGACAACAACATGACATTTAACACCGAGAAATTTCAGCTCTCGACATATGGTAGAAATGAGGAACTTAAACAGGCTGCATATTATGCTCCAGTTAGACAGGAAATTCAGAGAAGCACGAAAGCGATCGATTTGGGGGTAATAATGACTGATGATGCAAACTTCAAAGCACAAAATCAGATAGCGATAAATAAAGCAAAATGAGTCGCGGGACAGGTACTAAGAACGTTTAAAAGAAGGGACAAGACAGTAGTGATTCGATTCCCCTGCTGAGAACACTGATCATACCAAAACTAGAATACTGTTCAGTTTTGACGTTCCCATATAAAAAGGAAGAAACTAATAGACTAGAAGAAACTCAGAGACATTTCACAGCAAAGATTGATGGCTGCAAAGAGCTCAACTACTGGGAAAGACTAGGTAAACTAAATTTGTACTCCCTGGAAAGAAGAGAGAGGTACACCATAGTCTACATATGGAAAATGATCGAAAAACTGATACCAAACCTAAAACTAAACCCAATTACCATTCAAACAACGCTGGAAAATAAGAAAGGAAGAATGTGTAGTGTTCCTAAATTAAAGGCCTGACAAGTCCCGTCTTCAACACTGAAGAAAAATAGCTTGGTTGTCAGGGGGCCAAGACTTTTCAACCAGCTTCCAAAGGACCTCAGAAACGTTACAGGGGTCAAAGTTGAAGTCTTCAAGAGAAGACTAGATGCAGACCCGGATCTAGGGGGGGGCTATGTGGGCTGCAGTCACGGGCCCCGCATTTGAGGGGGGCCCCCAAATTTTCTACATTATTTATTTTAATTTTAGGTTTTTACATTTATTATTACATTTACTAATTACTAATACTATTAATGAATTTGCACAAAAAAAGGCTCGTCGGTTCAATCGGTTGCCAGCTCATAATCAGTAGGTAGGTGTGTAAAAAATTATTAATTCAGGAAAATATAATATGTAAACTAAAGTAAAATATTTGTAAAGTAATATGTTTGTTCTGAAAACTAAATAAATAAGTAAAGTAATATGTTTGTTCTGAAAACCTTTAATTTTCCTCGTAAACAAAGCTTATAATCCTTATATAATAAAAATTGTAGCCAAGGGGGGCCCCAAAAAAATAATTAGCCACGGGCCCCCATTCTTCTAGATCCGGGCCTGACTAGATGCCTGGCTCAGGACGGTACCTTGCTATGTGAGGTGGAGAGCGCAAGAAAACAACTCGTTCTTCCACCAAGCCAGGCCGAGAGGCGGGGCCACCAGCTTGACCTTCGTGTGAAGAGAGACCAACACACGGAACACCATGGAGGTTAACGAGGTTAACGAGACATCGCGAGTACGAGAGGCGAACTCGCCAAACTAGTTTTGAGATAGACGCGTTTACACTTTGTGACTATTGTGTACGAGGGGCACATAGCGCAAATACACGCATTGAAAGGACTGTAACTACATTTTGAGCGTACGAGGGGGATATTTGGCTGTACCAATTGTCTGTGGATGGGAATGAACTTGTCATTCGTGAAACAATCGCAAAATCGCCAATGTGGCGAGTTTGCCCCTCGTACTCGCGACGCCTGTCATACTCGTATACCTTTCAACTTTTCAAATGTTCCGTGCGATGATACCTCATTTCACGAAGGTCAAGCTTGTCGCCCCTCCTGTTTTAATATACAATATTTATATATATGTTTTGTCATAGTATTTAATGTCAATACTTAGAGTTCTATAGGAAACTAGCAATAGATGTTCTCACTCTCTGTTTATTGAAGTTCGGTACAGTTATGAAAATTCTCGCATCAACGCTTAACTAAACAAATTAATGTTAATAACGAGTGAAGTGCAAAAAAAGTTAATTCCAGAATCATAATAATAATAATAATAATAATAATAATAATAATAATAATAATAATGCGTTTACAACTTACAGATAATTAGGTTGAATTAAATATATGAAATATATAAGATATACACGACACGAAATTTCATGAGAAATAAATGAATGGTAAGATCAAGCCAGATATACTGACGAAGGAATGGTGCTGCGCGGAGATGAAACAACGAGAGTATTCTTGGGTGTTCTTAATGCATTGGCTCGGCGAATGACTGACTTACGAGTGCTCTTCTTTCTGGATTCTGAATGTGTTTTTCTTCTGACGTCTTTTGAGAAACGTTTGGGAGTAGTTAATGACCCCGGTGTGTATTTCTCCGACTTCAAAGCTTCCATCTGTGGTCGCTTTGCGGTTAAACATTCATCGTTATCAGTTCGCGATGATGTACAAAACTCTTCCAATATCTTCTTGTTTGTCCACCTCGGCTTTACGCTTAAGATGTAAAACTCCAGTGACTATACTTGAATCTTCGGAAGACCTTTCTTAATTAATGTTGGTAAGACCAATATATAACCTTCGTTAACCTTGGTTTTGCTTCCGCCCAAATTGTTCGTTCTGACGAAGGTCAAGCTTGTCACTCCACCTTACACCTACAGTTTAACGTGGAATCCGAACCACGCCCCACCAGCAGCCCAGCGTCTTAACCGCTAGGCTACACAAGGTACCACTTATCTACGAACCTTTTTTTTTTAGTGTGTGGAAGGATGAACAGCTGGGTTTTGCTGCGTGCCGCCTGCCGTCACAGGGTCTGGATCCCGGGGCCGATGGATTCGTAGTCAGCAATGCTAACCACTACACCACCGAGGCGCTATATATATATATATCTCAGTGAAACGAAGAATCAATTTAATTGATAAAAAACAAGCAAGTTGCCGGTATGGATAATTTTATCAATACAGTAATTTTCATTGTATTGTAACTGAGTATGTATCAGTTTCATTAATTACAAACACTTTCTTCATCAAAATATTAGTTTTTGAAAGATTCCTTAAAGACAATTGAAATTCCCACTTTTTTATTTTCATTTTATTTATTTATCTACATTTGGCTTCATCAATTACAAACCAATTAACAGCGTTACATATAGGTGACCCAGGTGCAATTTCTGTATTTCCAAAGATAATAATAGGAATAATAATTTTACATGAATTCTCTACTTTTCTGAATATATCCCTTTGAAGGAGGCTTAATTTTTTGGGGATAATCCTTGAATAAAAGAAGGTCGTCGCTTTTAAAAAGATTCCAAGTTTATTTGATGGAAAATATGTACAAAAATTATTTTAAAAAGTTACGAGTTCAAAAGTTTTGAGTTATTTTTAGAAAATTATTTTAAATTTAACGTGAAGCCAAAAAAAATAAAAAATTTGAGACTGATTTAAATTATTTAAAATTTTAAATTAACGCTAAGCAAAGAAAATAAACTACAATTTGTATCATTCAAAAATATTAAGAAAGTTATTAATTTCATTGAATTTTATGTCATTTTCTGATTTTTTTTTTTACTTTTTATGAAGAGAGATTCAGCTATTCGCAAGGTAAAAAAGTCCGATGATCTAAATAAAATTTCAAACCATCTTCAATGTTGTTGTTTGGTGTTATGCTATGTTCGCATAAGAAATATGCATTAATTTTGCTTGGTTTATACTTAAGTTTTTTGGCTAAGTGTAGAGTGTTCGTCGTAAAACCGATGTAAGCGGGGTTACATCCAATTTCCGAACATGTATATTGGTATACGACGTGATTTTAATCACATTTGGGGCGTTTTTTCCTTCTTCAACGTACAATATAACGACATTCTCAATGGTTAATATACTACGTTTGTAGTTGGACATTACGGTTTTTATTCGTTTTTATATGGTCAATGATTATCTTTTTTTAGTTTTTGTCTTCAAAGTCCATACTTTCAACACTTTCAGAATGGTAGTAAAAGGTAATAATTTTTATGTAGGTTCATTTTTCATTTTTCTAGAGCAGCGGTTCTTAACCTTTTTGTGTCATTTCCCCTTTCGACCAGTTCGCCCTACCCGATTTCCGCCTCCATTAGGATGTGGAAAAAAGTAGCCTCGAAGACAAAATGTAATAACATTAGCAGACTTATAATGCACACTAATTATATGATCACCAAACTAAATTTTCCCCCTGGATTCCTGAAATTTCCCACAGGTTAAGAAATGCTCTTCTAGAGGTACATTCAAACAATTTTCAGCCTCTCAATTAATGGGGAAGTTGTTATCTACTAGATTTTTTATTATTCTCCTAACCTCGTTGTCAACTAGTTCCCATTCATTCGTAATTTTGAACGCCCTATGAATTAATGTTTTGATTATTGCTAGTTTGTAATTTAAAGATGATAGTCTAGTAAGGCCTTCAATGGACTAACTTGGCTATAGTCTATTGACAGTGATATCGTCCTTTCCTAATTTCGTAGAAATTAAAGAAAAGTTATTGCTTTTAGTATGAAATGGTGAAAGAACGGTTTTAATACAGGGCGTCCCAAAAAAATGTATACACACTTTAAATACTTATAAAGGCAGTGTTTATTAAAATACATTTCATTTTCAAAATGTAATAGAATCTACAGACATTATTTAATTGTTTTGTCAACGCCTGTTTTCAAACTGACGTCCGTTCTGGTCCAGGCACTGCTGATAACGCGAAGCAATGGAATCGCAAACATCACGAAACATTTCGTTTGGTATTTGTGTGCATTCTCGTTCAATGGCTGCTCTCAATTCAGCGACTGTTGCAGGTTTTATAGCGTAGACTTTGTCTTTTAAGTATCCCCATAAAAAAAGTCTAGTGGTGTGAGGTCTGGTGAACGCGGAGGGTATTCTACGAAACCCCTTCGTCCAATCCACATCCACATCGTGCCAAGTACCACTCGCAATACTCCACTCTTCGGTCCGGATCATCTTCATTAATAGCATGGACTAATCTTGGAATGTAACTTTTGCATTGACAGCGCTTCAAAATGCGTTGGACAGACGATTCTGAAATTCCTACCTCACGACTCGCTTGCCGCACAGATTTTCTTGGACTTTGGTGATACGTTTCCAGTACTCTTTCTTGCTTTGTGGGGCTTGTCGATGTCCGTGGTCTTCCGGAACGCTTCTTGTGGACATTCTGAACAGTTCCATCGGCTTCAAACTTATCTCTAATTCGAGTGATGGTAAGTCGCGTTGGTGGATCTGTTTGAAACTCCCTCCTAAACTGTCTTTGCACTTCAACTGCGTTTTCACACTTCCAGTAGCATTTTAGAATGAATTTCCTTTCTTCAAAGCTTAGTCTGACTGCCATTATTAATTCTAATGGGTTTAACTTGGAAAGAAAGAAACATCAATTGAGCTATCAGCTGTTAAAGTGTGTATACATTTTTTTGGGACGCCCTGTATACAATATTTATTAGTTATTAACTTATTATGAAAGATTAGAAATGTACATGTATATGCATATAGGCATATATACTGAATAAAAACTCCAATCTGTTACCTTTCTGAAGAAGAAGACCCAGTAACAAAATATAAATCCATTATAAAGTAACGGGTAAATAAAGCTAGGAACATTTAGGGGGGACAATATATTATATATATGTTAAACACAGACCGTGCATTGCACAAGGAACTCTTCTGGGAAAATTAAATCCACTATAGTCCGAATAAGTAATGATAAATGACAAATACCATAGTTTTTTTCCTTTTTCATGATTTTAGCCCGACGTGGGCAACGGGTCTCTCGCAAAGAGATCCCATAAATATAGCTTCCCTCACCAGCTATCTGCAAAGCAGACAGGATCCAGCTTTGGGACGGGATCTAGGTTTAAAGCAAACCTAGATCCCTACACTCAGAACCTCTATATAAGTAAAAGACTCGTTGCATTCACGTCGTGTTGAATAAATCAAAGAAAAAGGGGTAACTATTGTATTTTTAGCCAAAAAAACCAAAACTTAAACCTCAACCGGGACATTGAGCGTCCACTTTTCAAGGCACGAAACACGTCCGTTTAGTATACACAAACTCAGAATGGTTCCCTGAGAACAATATATGTTAAACACAGACCGTGCATGGCACAAGGAACTCTTCTGGGAAAATTAAATCCACTATAGTCCGAATAAGTAATGATAAATGACAAATACCATAGTTTTTTTCCTTTTTCATGATTTTAGCCCGACGTGGGCAACGGGTCTCTCGCAAAGAGATCCCATAAATATAGCTTCCCTCACCAGCTATCTGCAAAGCAGACAGGATCCAGCTTTGGGACGTGGATCTAGGGTTTAAAGCAAACCTAGATCCCTACACTCAGAACCTCTATATAAGTAAAAGACTCGTTGCATTCACGTCGTGTTGAATAAATCAAAGAAAAAGGGGGTAACTATTGTATTTTTAGCCAAAAAAACCAAAACTTAAACCTCAACCGGGACATTGAGCGTCCACTTTTCAAGGCACGAAACACGTCCGTTTAGTATACACAAACTCAGAATGCAACGAGTCTTTTACTTATATAGAGGTTCTGAGTGTAGGGATCTAGGTTTGCTTTAAACCCTAGATCCACGTCCCAAAGCTGGATCCTGTCTGCTTTGCAGATAGCTGGTGAGGGAAGCTATATTTATGGGATCTCTTTGCGAGAGACCCGTTGCCCACGTCGGGCTAAAATCATGAAAAAGGAAAAAAACTATGGTATTTGTCATTTATCATTACTTATTCGGACTATAGTGGATTTAATTTTCCCAGAAGAGTTCCTTGTGCCATGCACGGTCTGTGTTTAACATATATTGTTCTCAGGGAACCATTCTGAGTTTGTGTATACTAAACGGACGTTTTCGTGCCTTGAAAAGTGGACGCTCAATGTCCCGGTTGAGGTTTAAGTTTTGGTTTTTTTGGCTAAAAATACAATAGTTACCCCTTTTCTTTGATTTATTCAACACGACGTGAATGCAACGAGTCTTTTACTTATATAGAGGTTCTGAGTGTAGGGATCTAGGTTTGCTTTAAACCCTAGATCCACGTCCCAAAGCTGGATCCTGTCTGCTTTGCAGATAGCTGGTGAGGGAAGCTATATTTATGGGATCTCTTTGCGAGAGACCCGTTGCCCACGTCGGGCTAAAATCATGAAAAAGGAAAAAAACTATGGTATTTGTCATTTATCATTACTTATTCGGACTATAGTGGATTTAATTTTCCCAGAAGAGTTCCTTGTGCCATGCACGGTCTGTGTTTAACATATATTGTTCTCAGGGAACCATTCTGAGTTTGTGTATATATATATATATATATATATAAATAAAAAAAAAATTTAGGCAGGAAGAAGGGGGCCAAAGGCGAATGCCCGCGGAAACGCCCCCACCCTAAAAAGGAAATGCATAGAACCGAAATAAAGGTCTTTAAGGCTCTTAAAAAGATTGCCTTTTTTTATTTTGAAAAGATTATGCTGTGTGCAAGATGCATGTACGTGTAGTGGGGAATAGAGGGAGAAGTGTGTGTTTGAGAGCATGCTGGACTGCTCACAGGGTAGATGAGACAGGGAAAGATGAGCTAAGAAGGACAAAGACAGGAGAATAGGCGGCTCCAGCATTCCTTGTCTCTTGCCTAGCGTCCCCAACGGAGTACTTCCCTGGTCGATTGATGTCTACAATCTCCTCCTTATATATATATATATATATATATATATATATATATATAATATATATATATATATATATATATATATTGCATGTATGTATAAAGGGTGTCCAAGAATTCTTGGAGGGGTTTTATTTGGCTATAACTTTTTTGTTTGGAGATCAAATAAAAAAAGGTTTGTAGCATTTAAAAATATATTTATTGCCATTTTAATTACAAATTTAATATCTGGTGAAAATCTTCATTTTCATTGCATAAATCTAAAATCGCATTAGCGTACGTTATCCGACTCTGATGATCTTGTGGTTTAATTTCTTGAGCAATTTGAATTTTGTACGGGTAAAGATTGATATCCTCTCTTAAAATTCGATGTAAGGAACGTCTTGAAATGTTTAATTCCTGGCTGCGTCGTCGGACTGTTGTGGATTTTCCTCAACGCTTTCACGAACCATCTCAACCAGAGTTGGACTTCGGCTTGTCCGAGAACGCCCAGTCCGTGGTTCGTCCCCCTGACCCTTTCCCATATGAAATTTAGCGACGTATCGTCGAATAGCTCGACCAGAAGGAGTAGAACGTGTGTTGAATTTTAATCGAAAAGCTCTTTGAGCGGCAACGATGGAAGAGTTGTTTGTCAAATAAAGTTCCACAATAGCCACTCTTTGTTGCACTGTCCAGGATTCCATTTTCATTAATCGCAGCAAGGGTACTTTTAATTGAAAAATAAAAATAAATAAATTAATCAAAAAAGAAAAAGTTAGAGCCAAATAAAACCCCTCCAAAACTTCTGGGACACCCTGTGTGTGTGTGTGTGTGTGTGTGTGTGTGTGTGAGTGAGTGTGTGTGTATATATATATAAAACCTTTGTAGTTGTTCCGTGCATCGGTGTTTCTTCACCGATGCACGGGTCCACCTCTAGGTCTGGCTGGTAAAGAAAACAGTTGCTGTCTTGCGATCTCCATCGCACATAGCCAGGTACACCCAGATCATCCGGTAACGTGCTGAGCCAGGCGTCTAAACTTTTTCAGATGACTTCAACTTTGAGACCAGTGGTGTTTCTAATGTCCTTCGGAAGCTGTTTAAATACTCGTAGTCTTGGCCCCCTGACAACCAAACTATTTTTTTTCAGAGTTGAGGTGTCCCTTTTTTGGCATTTAGTTTGGGAACATTACACATTCTACCTTTCCTATTTTCCAGTGTTGTTTCGATGATTACTAGGTTCAGTTCGAGATTAGGTACCAGTTTTTCTATTATTTTCCATACGTAAATTATGGTGTAGATATATCTCTTCTTCTTTCCAGCGTGTACACAGTTGATTTACAAACTTTTTCTCAGTAGTTGAATTCTTTGCAGCATCACTCTTGTCTATGAAATTTCTTTAAATTCCGTCTCTCCCTCTTTCGGCTCCTTGCCTGTTCCTCTCTGTTCGTATTTCACAGTTTCTCCTTTGGCTTCTTTTTCCCGCATTTCTTTTTGTTTTAAAACGTAAACGCGTTTATTTCTGTTGTGCAAATATGGCAGAAATATCTTACACTATGTAGTTGTCTGGTATTATTAGAGAAATATCTTAATTTTTCCATTTCAGGCAATTAAACTCGAAAAGAAGCTGACAGAGATCACATCTAACTGACCTTGTATTATCGGTTGACACATTGCAACTCTTCCAACATTGCTGAAACACACACACACACACACACACACACACACACACACACACACACACACACATATATATATATATATATATATATATATATATATATATATATATCGGGTGGCCCAAAAAAAACGCCTTGAGATTTGAACATCAATAACTTCAAAAATATGCAGTTCACACTTCCAAATTTACATAACTTTTACCTCAATCTATTGATAAGCCATCATAAAAATTTCAGACCTCTACATAAATATTTTTTCCACAGCTGAGGGAACAATGAGGTATGGTGAAAAAAACGAATATCATAAACTGAAAAAAATTTATTATTCACATCTTATCAACAAATATGATCAATATGTCCGCCGTCCTGCTTACAAACTAATCTTAACCATTTCTTCCACGACATGATACATTTCCTGATTTCTGCTAATGTTATTTTGTCCCAACATTCGAGTATTTTTTTCTTTAATTGCATTTCTGTAAACTTTTCTGTTTGGCCTTCATAAATCTTCTCTGCTAGAGTATTCCATATGCAATAATCCATGTGATTGCAACCAGGTGATTGCTGCGGCCAGTCGTTTTTTCCAATGAAGTTGACTACATTCTGTTGTAGATAATCCTGTGTGAACTTATTAGTATGAGCTGTAGCACCATCTTGTTGGAGTATGAAATCGTTTCCATAATACAGACGCCAACAATCAGGCAAAAGATTCTCCTCTAAGAGATTTACATAGGTTTCTGAATTAATTTTTTTTATTTTCTGAAATGAAATGAATTTTCATGTTTCCATTCCACGATACACCTGCTAATACCATGATTTTTTTTGGAAAACCAACTTGTCTGGTGGTAAAGTCTCGATGGAGGAATGTCTTTCTTACGCCGACCATAAATCACATCGTTCCGGGAGTTTCGAGCAATCTCGATGGTGAAAGCTTTTTCATCTGTAAAAACTTTTTTTTTAACACCATTGGACGAAAATCTATCAAGCAATTTTCCACAACGAATTTTTCTTTTAGCTCTTTCATTGCTGTCACGTCTTGAAACACGGATCCTTTTAAATGCTTTAAGTCCTACCGTTCTCTGCATTTTTTGCTATATTGTCTTGAGTGTAAACCGTTTTAGGCCGACCACTTCCACGCTTCCGTGCCGTCGAACCGGTTGCTTTAAGTTTTTTATTTATTCTATTCACAGACGTAACATTACAAGTTATTCCTGGAAATTCCCTTAAAATTCTTGCCCCAGTCCATCTTTTTCCCAAGAAACACTTTCAATCACCGTTTTTTCACCGTTAGTTAGAACCATAATTTGAAGGGTAAATTTAAAAAACAATATTTAAGATGGGCGTAGCCTATATCATCTGACGTTTTTCAGAGACTAACAGTTTATCCATATGCTAAGGAAACTACTACAAGTCTTAGAATAGTTGCCAGGTACAGCTATACACATTTAGGATTTAGGATATTCATTTTTTCACCATACCTCATTGTTCCCTCAGCTGTGGAAAAAGTATTTTATGTAGAGGTCTGAAATTTTTGTGATGGTTTATCAATAGATTGAGGTAAAAGTTAAGTAAATTTTGAAAGTGTAAACTGCATATTTTTTAAGTTATTGATGTTCAAATCTCAAGGCGGTTTTTTTTGGGCCACTCGACATATATATATATATATATATATATATGTCTTTCAGTGCCTTTCATTAAATTCCATTCTATATTGTTGGCTGTTAGAATTCATAAATACAAGATTATTTTATATTCTCTGAAATTGTTAGCTATAATGGGCATAAAACCTTTATTAATTCTTAGAAACGTGAATCTCAAATAAAATTTGACTTGCCCATCATACACTTGGCAGTTTTATTGGCTATAAAATCGTCATCAGTTATAACATTTATAATTTACGTTCTTTTCTCCGTCTGTAAATGCGCACAAAAAATCTTGGTTGCAAAAATTTGACAACGAATCAAAAGTGGTTATTTCAACTGTGGGAGTTTGTCACACCCCAAAAAGTAAGCAGATCAAATATGGTTGAATTAGCCATTTGGACTGGTTGAGAAATAGTTAGCGAGGCATTTGGTTCTTATAAGAATCCAAAATTATATTATACAGCAGAAGTACAGACGTTACTGTACAACTCTGGTTATGTAATCTAGTTTTGCAGCCTGAGTGAATATAAAAATTTGTTTCCAGAGATTTTCACTGGACGGACGATAATAATCTTCAGGTCAGATGACGTACGATTGTATTCGCGTGAGTGAACGTCTCTTTAACAATAATGTAATTAATATACTTTGTAAATTTCAAGTTAAAATTAAATATTAAAATTTTCATTTTCATTTTCAAAGACAGGATTTTCAATACTTTTTCTCGTGACAATTCTTCTTCTTCTTCCTTTCAGAATTTGAAGCGTGAAATCTATCAAGCAATAGAAAAAGGAAGAAGTAATGAAAGCCCCTAAAAAGTGTACGGCTAAAAAGCTGGTTCACAGATTTGTATCATATTGTAACTGCTGTGTGTACTATATATATATATATATATATATATATGAAAAGAAGGACCAACACAACAGCAAACATTTTCGTTTATTTTTTGTACTTCAGACGTTTCGACAAATCTTTTGTCATCATCAGTGTATTATAAATCTTAAAACCTCAAAACAAAAATAAGAATAAATAATTAAAATTACATCAATACAAAAGAAAATTAAAATCATTAAAATTAAATTAAATTAAATTAAAATTACCTCAACTGGTAATGAAAATGTTTGCTGTTGTGTTGGTCCTTCTTTTCATCTGTAAGCTCCGTTTCCCTAAGAAATCAATAGCTTTGATATATGAAAATGAAAATGAAAATGAAAAGGTTTATTGGCAGACTATAGTCCATATGACAAATATTATTAATACAATGACAGTTCATATACTAAGGATAGAAATATATACAATTGATTAGAAATAATACTGCACTGTCGAAGTTAAGTGGAGCTACAGACAGACGTTTTCGTACCAAGAAGTCCATAGTCCATATATATTATATATATATATAATATATATATATATATATGATGAATAAAACCACGAAGGAAAGGAAACACAAAATGGTGCTCAAGCGCTTTCGTCTAATGACATCCTCAGGAACACTGAAGTAAATAAAAAGGTTACAGCCTATAATAGGTTACAGAAAGAAAAAAAAGAAAAAATAAATAACATACATACACACAAACACATATATATATATATATATATATATATATATATATATACATACATATCTATATATACAAATACATACATACATACATACATACATACATACATATATATGCAATAAACAGAGAAGTAAAAATAAAAAATAAAAAATTAAAACCTTAAAGGATTACCAGTAAGGCGTACAGATTTGTAAGGAAAAATATCGATTTTTAGCACAAGATCAAATGGATTATAAAAATACAAATCTATACTGGAACTCTGCCCGGGTTTTAACACTCTGCTGCCTATGGTCAGGTTTCGATATATATAAAAAAATAAAATGCAAATTAAAAGTTAATAAAGTAGCAGACAAGTTTACCAAAGATTTAATGTTTTACCCTTCTTATCTAAATCTGTTTTAAAGGAATTCAAAATAACAGGATCGAGTTGAAAAAGACCTTTGCTTATGTTGAAGTTATTTGAAAGTTGGATAATGGCAGACTCAAGAATATTTCTATTAACAATGTTGCTTGAATGGAATAAAACTGAAGCATTATTCCAATCAATACAGTGGGCTAACTCTGACAAATGGACAAAAAGGGCACTGGACAACTGTCCTGTTCTAACGGAATATTGATGCTGTTTTATACGTGTGTGCAAATCCTTTCCCGTCTGACCTATGTAAAAGGAATCACATTGTTTACACCCAATTTTATAGATAATGCCTGAATTATTGGTAGGGCTATTTTTTACTATGATATTTTTCACAATATTGTTATATGAAAATACTACATTAATATCCAAAAGTTTAAGTACATTAGCAATGCCTAAAAAGCCCGGGAAAAATGGAAGTACTAAAATATTTTTTGACAAAGTACGAGTGTTAATATTGACACGATAGAAAGTTCGTTTTGCCTTGTTGAGACAAGATTCCATAAACGCAGATGGATAACACAAATCACTTCCAATACCGTTGATTTTTTCCAATTCGGGATCGATGTATTCCGGACTGGCGATCCTAAGGGCGCGGAGAAACATTGATGAAAATATGGCCTTCTTAGTGGGGGTATCATGTCCCGAGTAAAAGTGTACGTGTTTCTCCGCGCCCTTAGGATCGCCAGTCCGGAATACATCGATGCCGAATTGGAAAAAATCAACGGTATTGGAAGTGATTTGTGTTATCCATCTGCGTTTATGGAATCTTGTCTCAACAAGGCAAAACGAACTTTCTATCGTGTCAATATTAACACTCGTACTTTGTCAAAAAATATTTCAGTACTTCCATTTTTCCCGGGCTTTTTAGGCATTGCTAA
>JAJOZX010003906.1:397500-405000 GCA_023014485.1 Bathynomus jamesi
TATTTAGTTGACCTAACTGGGCATTCATTTAACTTAACCGGACAGAAAAATAACGGTCGAAATCTATTCACACAAATACTTAGTGACAAAAGCCAATATTACTAAAGAATACAATAACTCTTGTATTAGTTTTCATTTGTATTGTTATAGTTTTTGACAATACAAAATTACAATAACAGACAACTTTTGAACCGCTCACTTCTCCAATGAAAGATTTACATTTTTTAAATCAGCGTAAAACTCTACATTAAATAGCACATTTTCAACAAAATCGGAAACAGTACATGAAACGCAAAAGATCCATATGGACTAAGCCAAGGATAATATAACTGTACTTAAGATTGGAATACGTACATTGTTACTTTGTGCATGAAACAAACTCCTAATGCATCTTTCACCTGATGAATTATGTACCTGAACCTATAAACGGAGTAGTGTCGACAGTACAAACTAACGACATACGCATCAAAATGGATATGAAGCAGACTATTCAAGTGATTATTAAGTCACTGCTAGTGTCCCGTTGCCTACGTTGGGCTTCTCTCATGAAAAAGAAAAACTATAGTACTTGTCATTTACCATTACTTATTCAGACTATTGTGGATTTAATTTCCCCAGGAGAGTTCCTTGTTCCATACACCAAGTACCAAGTACCAGCAGGGCCTAATGATTTTCTAGACTATAAACTGCCTATCTATCTGGCTACCAATGTGTGTATGTATATATATATATATATATATATATATATACTGTATTATGTATGTATGTATGCATTATTATTGTTATTATACTTTTGGTTTGTCTCAGTGATATCATTATATATTATTTGGTAAATTAAATTAATTTTTGATTAAATTTTTTTGAAATTCAATTATCAAAAATTTTAAGTTCTAAAACTGAGCGAAAACGAAGCGAAGCTCAAATTGAGAAGCATTACAGCACACTCATGAATAGCTGAAATGGTGTCCCACGTCGACACTGTCAATTTCATTTCTTCTTTATGTCAAACGTTTTGAATTCTGTGAAGGTTAGGAAAGGAAAAGCGGAAAAGCAACGTAGAGAAACCAAAATGAGACGCGTCACAGCAAAACAGAACGGGTATCCAGCAAGCACTGATAAATCATTTTCAGGACGACATTTTGCCGAAACATTTTTGTAAATAAACGACCTTACGCGATGTCAGTTCTTATATTTCTTACGTTTCGCTTCTATACTTCAAGCATCTTCAGGGAATTTTGATTAAATGTTGAAAAATTCGATGTTAGTCTATATAATTTATATATTTTAGATTTACATCACTGATATTATTATACATCAGTATTTCGTAGATTAAACTAACTAGCTAAACAGGGCCCACGGACCTTGCGGTGCTGGGGCCTTCGGCCCAGTAATTGGGCGGAGGCTGGAGCATAGATATGATAATAGTTGCTTAAATGGGGGGATTGTGGCCCCCTAATTACTGGGGTTCAATTACATGGTCAATAAAACTATAGTCATGAAAATCTTAAGCGTCAGAAATCTTGACACAATGTGAAGCTCAAGTTTTATGGCTGTGTTCTTTTTTATAGTTTTATTGCGGTGCTGGGGCCTTCGGGCCCAGTAATTACCGGGGGCTGGTCACACATATATTTTCGTTCATTACTCATCACCCCCATCCATACGAAATTTGGTCGAAATCGATTCAGAAACGTAAAAGTTTAGTAAGATTTTAGATTGTTTTCGTGAATTCGCTGTTATGCGCCTCATTCTAGTTTCTCTACGTTGCTTCTCCGTTTCTGAACTTCACAAAAATTGAAGACACTTGACATTAAAAGTGTCAACGTGGAACACCATCTCAGCTATTCAGGAGTGTGCTGTAATGCTTCTCATTTGAGCTTCACTTCATCTTCTTTCAGTTTTAGAACTTCAAGAAACCAGGATCGTTTGAAAAAATCTATGAATTTTTAATAAGTGAACTTCAAACAAAATTTAATCTAAAATAATTTTAATCTAGGAAATATTAATCTTTGTCGACAGCATTTTCCCACGCCTAAGTAGGGTCGCTGTTCCTAATCCGTCTTCGCCACTCATTGTCCAACGCCACATCCGCTCCGCCGCCAGATTTCGCTCCCTCATATCACCCTTCACACACTCCATCTCATCTTCGGCCTTCCCCTTCTCCTTCTTCCAGGTGGTTCCATCTCCATAACTCGTCGCCCAACATATTCCTCCTCTCTCCGCATGACATGTCCAAACCATCTAAGCCTTCTCTCTTGAGCTTTCTTTGACACTTCTATTACTTTCGTCGTTCCACGAATAAATTCATTTCTAATTTTATCTCTTCTCGTAACCCCACACATCCATCTCAACATCCTCATTTCTGCTACATCCATCCTTTTCCCCAGGTTCTTCCTCATAGGCCACGTTTCATTGATATTCTTTAATCACACAGTACCCCAGACACCTTCCTCCAACTATTCCATCCTGATTGTACTCTATTATTCACTTCCCATACCAGCTCTCCACCATCCTCTACCCACGATCCCAATATTTAAAACTTTCCACCTTCTTCACCACCTCATCTTGGAGTCGCACCTCATCTCTCTGCCCTTGTCCCGCATTGTACTTCATGTACTCTGTCTTCGTTCTACTAATCTTCAAACCTCGTTTTTCCAGTGCTGCCCTCCACCTTTCCAGCTTCCTCTCCACCTCCTCTCTGCTCTCTGCACACAAAACTACATCATCGGCAAAGTGCATGCACCATGGTGCCTGCTCCCTCACCTCCTCCGTCATTACATCCATAACAATGTCGAAGATGTATGGGCTCAGGGCCGATCCCTGATGGACACCAACTTTCACTTCGAAACCTTCCGTCAATCCTGCGCTACATCATATTTGAGTACGTGGCCCCTCGTACATTTCCTACACCAACCTCACATACTTCTCCGGCACTAATTTTTTCCTTAAACACCTCCACACCTCTTGCCTCGATACTCTGTCATACGCCTTCTCTAGATCTATGAACATATGTGCAACTCCCTCTGCCCCTCTCTATATCTTTCCATCAACTGTCTAAGTGCAAAAATATATCTAGGGAATATTAATATAAAATATTATTATTATCACTAAAAGCCTAAAACTGTTGAACGTTTGATTTATTCGGAAGTATTACATTTCCACGACAGAATGTAATCTAGACTTGAATTTTTCTCGAAATGGTGTCGAGAAATGTTTTATTCCATTTTCACTGCCTTGGAAATTTCTAACAGTAGTCTTTGTAAACGTAGCTCAGATAAAGTTAAGGTAGGTTAGGTAAGGTTAGGTAAATTAGGATAGATTAGAACATCTTGTGCTTCGTCTATTTTGTTAGTGTAAGTCAAAAAGACACTTTCCTCGTGAACTTTTTGCTTTCGATAATTTATTTTCATTCGAGAAAAATTTCTCACCGTGTTAAGAATTTTTCCCGATGGTCACAAAACTATTTAGTTATTTAGTTGGTTTTTGTTTTCTCAAAACGACCGAACGACCTTTATTTAGGCTTTATACTCTGTAAAAAAAAACAAAAGAGTTTAGATTAGTCTGTGGAATTAACCGCCTTTATATTTTTGTAATCGAAGTAAAGTTACAATATTGTAAAGAGGATTAATGATGAAATGCAGATTTGTGGGGATGTTCATGTTTGTCGCGGAAGGAAACTTTTGAGGTTAAAAAGTATCTTTGTTCTTGTTTGCTGGTTCTGCGTTAATTGCTTGTTTTTTTCTCATAATTTTGCTGTTGCGAAGATTAGAATCTCTCTCTCTCTCTCTCTCTCTCTCTCTCTCTCTCTCTCTCTCTCTCTCTCTCTCTCTCTCTCTCTCTCCTCCTCCAATGAATCGTTTCCATTTGATTTCTTCTTTTTTGAGAGAATTCCGTTTTGTCTTTCGTCTTATCCGCACACTCAACACCACATCCTTTCACCACATTTCAATCAATGCCATTCCTTTTGTTGCTTTCAAACGCATTCATATTTCCGAAAGAAAACGAAAGCTACGATAATTATTCTAGGAAATATATATATTATGTAAGAAGCAGGGGCCAAGGACGAACGTCAGCAAAAATGCACCCATCCCCCATAAAAGGAGAAAGAGAGAGCGGAAATCAATATCCAGAGGTTTCGAGATGACTGGACACTTTGCGTTTGAAAGATTGCGTGTCAGAGACAGGGGTAAAGAAGAACTGATGAAGGTTGTTCCAAAGTTGAACGGTTAAGTAGATGAAAGACTCGAGAATACCAATTAGCCCTTGCATTAGAAAAGTTAGACAGAAAAGTGATGAGAATGTGTAAAAAATCTGCTACTGCGTGCTCTCCTTAAAGAAGGAGGCATGCAGTTAGAGAGTTCAGAAGAGCAGTGTCGTTATAATAGCGATATTAAAGAGTGAGTGAGGCAACATTGCGGCGAAGAGAGAGGGATTGAAGACAGTGAGTAAGAATCGGGAAACTGATGAGACGAAAAGCCTTCGATTCCACTCGGTCAAGTAGAGCTTTGTGGGTTCAGCCACCCGACACATGAGAAACGTACTACATAAAGGGGCGGGCAAGACTATTGTGCAGAGACAGAAACTGAAGGTGAGTGAAGAAGCTGCGGAGCCGCTACGACCCACCTAACCTCTTAGAAACTGTTTTAGAAGGAGAGTATGTGTGATTTTTCCAGGAAAGATCATAAGAAAAGGAAACATTAAGGATGTTAAGAGTTAGGGTTGAGTTGTGTATTGTTAAAGATAAGGAGATGCTCGTGTGGAAGATTGTGACGAGTAGAGAGATGAAGGAACTGGGTTTTCGAAGCAATGAAAGCCACAAGGTTTTCTCTACCCCTATCAGAGATAGCAGAAAGATTAGAGGTAAGGTGCACCATAGCCGTCCTACGCGAAGTATGGAGTGACTGTTGAGAGGGACGCTTTGTGAGGCGGGTGGAGAAGTAAAGAGTGGAATCATCAGCAAAGGAGTGGATGGAACAGGAAGTGTTACTTAAAAGATCATTGATGAATAAAAGGAAAAGAGTGGGTAACAGGACAGGGCCCTGAGGAACAACACTATTAATAGCTTTAGGAGAAGAATAGTGACCATCTACAACCGCAATTATAATAGAATGGTCAGAAAAAAAATCAGATATCAAGGCACAGATAAAAAATTAGAAACCAAAGATGGGCAGTTTGGAAATAAAAAATTTGTGCCAGACTCTATAAAAAGCTTTTCATATGTTTCACCGAAACCGCGAAAGGCGGATGATCTGAGTCAGAGAGATATGCAAGAATATCGTCAGTAGAGCGTTCCTTGCGGAACCTATACTGATGATCTGAAAGACGGTTGTGAGAAGAGGGATGTTTAAGAATCTTCTATTAAAGACAGATTCAAAAACTTTAGAAAAGCAAAATATCAAAGCAATTGGATGTTAGTTGGAGTGTTGAGAGCGGTCGCCCTTCTTTGGTTAGACTGAATGAAAGCCAACTTGGAGCAGGAAGGAAATGCACCAGATGAAAGACAAAGACGAAAGAGTTTGCATAGGCACGGTATTAACACAGAAGCACAGTTCTTGAGGATATCAGGAGGGAAACCATCAAGACCGTACGTCTTTCTAGAATTGAGCCGAGGTAGGGCAGAAAAAAATATATTTGGAAGAGATTCTAATTTTAGACATAATTAAATCAGAGGGGTAGAAGATAGGGGAACAGCATCAAAATCTTCCAGCGTTACGTTGGAGGCAAAAGTCTGAACGAAGAGTTCAGCTTTATCAAGAGAAAAGACGGCAACTGAGTCGTAAGAATGGAATAGATGAGAAAGAAGGAGTAAAGTTGTTGGAGAGGTTTTAGCTGGGGTCACAAACAGCGAGAATAATTAGAATTAGATAGTTATCACACTTTTGTCTGATGACGGAATGTTTGGCGAGTCGAAGAACAAATTCTGCACGATTCCTGCAGAAATATAAGCACAGTGAGAGTCACGAGTTGGATAGTGACGGTACCTTCTGGAAGCCTCCTCTCTGTTGCGGATTACACAAGAACAACTTTAGTTAAACCAGGGTTTTTTCATTAGTAATAGAAAAAAAGAATATGGAATGTACGTCTCCATGACCGGGAGAATCACCTCCGTGATGCGCTCAGGACAGTCGGAGGGGCTCCGGCCACGAAAGCAGTAATCATTGCTTGGGAAATTAACGAAGTATTGTCTAAGGGCTTCTCAGTCGGCGGCGCCAAAGTGCCAAAGACGCATCCACTTGGGAGGATTCAAAGGCCGAACTAGAGCGATAGGACAAGAAACAAATATAAAGTTGTGTTCGAAGTAGCCCAGTGAAGAAAAAGGTTTGACAGAGTAAGAAGAAAGATGAGTGGTTAGAAATAAATCCGGAATGTTAGGCCTGTCTCCAAGGCGATCGGAGAAACGAGTAGGGTGCTGTACAGTCTGCTCTAGGTCATTCAGGATAGATAATTTGTAAGCTGGTTTACTTGGAATGTTAGTGAAATGGGAGGAAAACCAAGAGTGGTGGTGAACATTGAAATCACCTAAAATGGATATTTCAGCGAAAGAGAGTGGGATTGAATACTTCACGTCCAAAGTGAAATACATTCAAAGAGTTTTGGATAGTTAGTAGAGTTAGGAGAAAAATAGACAGCGTAGATGTTGAGTTAGAAGTTTGAGATTGGCATTTAAGCGTAGCCAGAGTTCCGGAATATGAGAGCAAGTTACGCAACAGCCACCTTGTGTATAGAGAAAGTAGGAGAGTACAGAGAAAGATTTGCTGTCAGTCGTCTCAGACACTTGAGTTTCGGTGAGGAGACAAAGGTGAGGTGTAAAGGAGCGTAGGTGGTGTTCAACAGACTGGAAATCTTAAGAAATCAACGAATGTTGCGGAAGTTTATGAAAAGTGAATCAAACATCAGTCCAGGGCATCTCGAATGGGTAGTACCTTGGGGACTCCGAGACTCTTGAAAATAATGTCATTTTCTTTTTTAATTTTGAAAAGATTGTGTTGTGTGTAAGATGTATGTATGTGTAGTGATGAATAGAGGGAGTAGTATGTTTGAGAGCACGCTGGAAATGGGAGTGCCATTATTCCTTGTCTCCTGGCGAAGTATTTCCCTGGTCGATTGGTGTCTATAACACCATATATATATATATATATTATATATATATATCAG
The DNA here is from genome assembly GCA_023014485.1 of Bathynomus jamesi. NCBI lineage: Eukaryota > Metazoa > Arthropoda > Malacostraca > Isopoda > Cirolanidae > Bathynomus > Bathynomus jamesi. Next base: position 404,653 of record JAJOZX010003906.1, read on the forward strand.
TGGCGGCTTTTCAGAGGAGGCATAGGAGGCCGGGCCTCCTCTGTTTTTATCACTAAAATCTATGAAAGAGAATTTTATTGATAGTATTAATTCTATATGATCGTGATGTACAGAAAGTAGGGCATCTAACACTTGTAATCTATTCTATTTATATAGCATATATTATAGACAATTTTGGGCCTCCCTACTCTCCCTGACCACCAGCCGCCAATATATATATATATAATATATATATTATATATATATATATGACGCAAACCCAGAGTGAAAAAAAAAATTATTCCAAGGCCTTTCGTGTATTCAGCAGTACACCTCGTCATTCATTCAGTTCACGTTTTTAAGTGTTAA
>JAJOZX010003906.1:410000-463845 GCA_023014485.1 Bathynomus jamesi
GAACATTACACAATCTATCTTTCCTATTTTCCAATCTTGTTTGGATGGTTATCGTGTTTAGTTTGAGGTTAAGATTTTTTATTATTAGTTTCCATGCGTATATTATGGTGTACCTCTCTCGTTTTCTTTTCAGTGAATATATATATATATATATATATATATATATATATATATTATCTATACTAGGGGGCACTCAATATATTTTGCCCCACCCTTTTTTCTGAGCTAAATAATAGGCCATGGGACTGAAATGTCTTTTGGGCCGTAAGTTTGAACATTCTGCGTTTCACATAACCGGTTCTTTCCGGTTTGAACCTCCCCTCCTTGTATAAAACCGCTTTTCAACGCCCTTGTATAAAACCGATGGTTAACGCAGTTTCGAAAATGGCGTCTGACAGAGAGCTGTTATCGAGTTCTTAGCTGCAGAGAAGGAAACATTTGGAAATATTCACAAGTTTACGTCTATAAAACGTTTACGGAGATGCTGTTGTTGATCGAAGAACAGGTGGACGCTGGTCTTAACGTGTAAGATCATCGGAGAGAGGGAGAGCCAGCCTCGATAATGAGCCACGCAGCGGTCACCCGGCATTGGCTGTGACATCTCACACTGTGCAACGTGCTAACAGCATCATTCGATCAAATCGACGCGTCACATACAAGAAGCTATCACTGGAGCTAGGAATTAGTGAAGGAAGTGTGAATACGATAATTCAGCAATTGGGATACTCAAAAGTGTGTCCACGGTTTGTTCCTCGCGAACTGACTGAAGATCACAAAGCCCAAAGAAAAGAAATTGCTTCTGAGTCGTTGGTTCGATACGAGACAGAAGGGGATGACTTCTTTCACGAATTGTGAGTGGGGATGAGACTTAGGTACACCACTTTGAACCTGAAACAAAACATCAATCCATTGAGTGGCATGACGCAGACTCCCCACGCAAGTTCGACCGGAGATAAAACTGGAAGACGTCCTACTTTTGCACGATAATGCAAGACCACACAACAATTTGTTTGACTGTGTCACCCTACCCTCCAAACAGCCCGGATCTGGCACCTTCAGACTAGAAACCTGCACGGGTACGGGTAAGCCCGTGGGCCCGTGTCCGGACAGTCCAACGGGCGGGCCGAATCATGTTTATAAAAGTTAGCGGGCGGGCACGGGCGGGCCGAATCATGCATAAAAAGCATGCAACGCCGCAGCGGGTGAGGCAGCGAGGCAAGGCAGGAACTGGAGCCGCGGAGCGCATGCGTGCCTGCGTGGGACATGCAAACGACAAACAACATCCATGCCTGTGTTTTGGTTGTTAATTATGAATTTTATTACCTCTGCCAAGGAAGTTATGTTTTCACCCGCAACGTATAAATAACGTATATATAACGACGTGCAAAACTAATGAGAAATAACTTAGAAATTAAACATTAGAAATTAGAGTATTCGTATCGTACGCCCGGCACCACGTGACCAAAGCCAACCTGACCAGCTGACCTTACCGAGGCTAAGTAGCCTATGTTTCCCTGCTGTATACAGTCACAGTGTATAGCAAAACTAGAACTTATCGTACAGCGATACTGACCTAATTTCAATAATTACCATAATAACAATGAATATGAGAATAAGGACAATAGATAGTAATAATAATGATTTTTTTTTGGCTAATGGAAGAAATGATATAGGTGGGCACTTCCCATCTCTCGCGTCACAAATGTGGCACAAGTACTTCACAATCACAAAGCTTAGCTTCATTTTTCCAAAAGAAAGTACAAGTGACAATGAAGACCAAACAAGAAATGCTAGATGCATGTGTCAACTTTTGTGCTAAAGACATAAGACCATTTGAAACTTTAAAAGGTGAAGGCTTCCTAAATCTTGCACAAAAACTTATTGCAGTTGGCGCGTCTTATGGTAATATTGACGTAAATGAGGTTATTTCCCATCCAACCACTATTTCTAGGCATGTAGCTGAAACTGCAGTAACTGTACGTCAAAAGATTTATCCAAAGATCAAAGAAGTTATGAGTAATTCATGCTGTGCAGCTACAACAGACTTGTGGATAGATGATTATAAAAAGATTTTGTATATTTCAATGACTGTTCATTATATTGATGATGATTGGACACTGGTAAATAAAGTTATGTTTACGTCCAGTTTTCATGAGGAACGTAAAACTGGTGAAAACATAAAAAAGGAAATAACAAGAAGATTTGCAAAGCTAGGCTTTGAAGATGACTTAGTGCAGAAACTAACTTTCGTAACAGACCAAGGAGCAAACATAGTAAAAGCGTTGCAGAATTATAACAGACTTAGTTGCTTATCTCACATTATAAATACAATTCTTCGTCATACATTCAATGAAGATTATTTGGAAAAATATGCCCCAGAAATTCAAAAGGTTATACTGCAGTCGAAAGCTCTTGTCACTTTCTTGAAACAAAGTGGATTAGTAAGCAAATTGAGACATACTGTTCGTCAAGAAGTAGAAACAAGATGGAATTCGAAGCTTGCTATGCTAGAGTCGATTCTAGATCAATATAGTAGCATCGAGGATTTGATGGAAGAAAGAAATTTGAACCACTTAGAGAACATTTCAAAAGGCAGTCTTGAAGAGTTAGTATGTTTTCTGAAGCCATTTAAAGATGCCAGTGATACGCTAGAAAGTGAAAAATCTCCAACTCCACAGCTAATATTGCTTTATCACTTGAAACTTCTTAAACATTTGAACGTTTCTGAAAATGACACAATAAATATAAAAACCTTGAAACAAACGTGCAAAAGAATTTCTTCATGCTAAATATAAAGTGTTGCCTATTCATAAAATTTCTCTATTTCTATGGCCTAAATTTCGTCAGCTTAGAATGCTAACTGACATTGAGCGTGCAGAAGTGCTAACAAGTATTCGTGAGCAAATTCATGTTGACCTTATGGACAATGAGAAAGTAACTGATAAGCCTGAAAGAGCTTGTTCATCTCCGAAAAGAGTAAAGACTTCAGAATTTGATGAATGGGAAGACATACGATGTCATAATGAGGAATCCCAAAGTTCGGTTTCTTGTAAAGAACTTGAGCAGTACATGAGCTACAAAATTGATGAGGAAAGTGATGTTCTTCAGTTTTGGAAAACTCACGAATCAATGTTCCCATTGCTTGCTAAACTGGCTAGGAAATACTTAAATATTCCTGCATCCATTTGCATCCAGCGGAAGGAACCTTAGTACTGCGGGAATTACACTTGCACAGAGGAGAACTAATTTAAAAGAAGAAAATGACGACGATCTTTTGTTTCTGCATTGCAATTTGGAATTTTAAAACCTCCATCAATTCAGTGAGTACAAAATTAAATAATTTTACTATCTATTTAATTTTCATAGGTATATTTTTGAAAGAAGTACTTAAGTAATTATCAACAAAAATATTACTGGTCGTGCATATCTTAAACTTAAATACACAGGTTGGTTTAGGTTCCAAAACAAAATAAATCACGAGCCGCGGGTACGGGCGGGCCCCAAAGCATGAAAAAAATTACGGGCCGGGTACGGGCGGGCCCTAAAACATGAAAAAAAAATTACGGGCCGGATACGGGCGGGTTATATAAAAAGATTACGGGTACGGGCGGGTGCGGGCCGCAAAATATCGGCCCGTGCAGGTCTCTACTTCAGACTTCCATTTGTTTGGGCCAATGAAGAATGCTATTCGTGGAAGAAAGTTTCAGCGACGATAAGGTTGTTGAGGAGGTTAAGAGGTGGCTCAAGCGAAATCCAGCGGACTTTTACCAGCAAGGAATAAAGGCCCTTGTTTCGAGGTGGAGGAAAGCCGTAGAAAAGGATGGAGACTATGTGGAAAAATAAAACTTGTAGAAAAGGTATGTAACTACTTGTGTACAAAATTTCTGTAATTTACTAGGAAACATGGAAAGAAAAAAAAAGGTGGGGCAAAATATATTGAGTGGCCCTCGTATATTTAAACCTTTCCTTTCAACCTTTCAAAGGCTCCGTGCGATGATTCCTCATTTCACGGAGGTCAAGCTTGTCGCCCCTCCTCTCGAGTTGGCCTGGTGAAGTAGTGAGTTGGTTTCTTGTACTCTCCACCTCACATAGCCAGGTACGCCCGGCTCATCGGGGATTGTTCTGAGCAAGGCGTCTAATCTTCTTTTGAAGATGTCCACCGCAACACCATTCGTGTTTCTTAGGTCTTTGGGCAACTGATTAAACAGTTTTGGTCCTCTCACAACAAAACTATTTTCTTTCAGGGTTAAGGATGTTCCCTGTTTCGCCTTTAATTGGGAAACACGACACAATCTTCCCTTTCTACTTTCCACCGTTGTTTGGGGAGTTACAGGGTTCACAGTAAGATTAGGGACTCGTTGATATCCCTATATATATATATTCCCTATATACATATATTGCTATCCCTATATACATATATATATATATATATATATATATATATATATATTTATTTGTTTATATATGTGGGGATAGAAAAAGAGAGAGAGAGAGAGAGAGAGGGTGTAGCAGCAAAAGTCCGTCACAGTAGATTTTTTTATTTGCTATGAAGACAATAAATGTTCAAATTCATGTCACTCATATGTTGGCACATACTGTATTAACGCGATCATGTAAGTCAGTGGTTCTTAAACATTACAGAAGAGAGACCGGCAAAAATCAGATATAAAATACAGTGGACCGGCAAATGGGAAGCATTTCACTCGGGTCTATACCTCACCACGCCCATACATTTCTAATAGCTTTTTTATTCAGTAATATTTTAATAAAACAAAAGGATTGACGATAACGTGAAGAACATTAGTCCAGGAATACATTTTAATAAGTTGTTTATTTGCTCATAACTGCATAATAACACGGAAAATAAAGAGACATGACAGTACTGGCAAATTAAAATAAAAACAATGATAAATAATAGCACGCGTGCGCGTATAAATTCAACTTTATGTACACACGCACACGCACAACTTTACACAACTTCACAGACACAGACATATAACACACAAAGAGTCAAAACATAAAGAAAGCATAATCGTTATTGATAATAGGATGCACAAACTTAAAAACAAATAATCCATACGATCGGTAGCTTTCCTTCCGCACACCGGCACCGGTCCGGGGACCGGCTGTTTAGAAACACTGATGTAAGTTACAGTGAACGTTACGTAGAGTTTGATTATTGATGTTGTTATATTGTTGTTGTTGGTTTTCTTTTAACTGTTGAATAGTTCATGGTCCTGTCTGGTAAACAACTGACTTCAAATGTTCCACGTAATGTTAAGGGCTATATATATATATATTATATATATATACTCTATATATATTATTTATGTGTGTGTCTGTGTGTGTGTGTGTGATACATCAAAGCGACACTTCATATTTCATTATGAATTTCGCTTTCTGAAATGAATACTAGTTATTGTGAAATATTTATTGGATATTTCAAATATGTGAAGACCGCTTAAATATTTCAAATATATAAAACCGCAGAAATTAAACATTTCCTTTGTATAATAAATTATTTTCTATTGTTTGCGACAAGACGCGTGCGCAGTGTGGTTAAAAATATCTTGAAATTGTGACGTAGTGTATTTAGTGTTCATATTTAGATCTCTGTTTGTAGGCTATCTTGAAAAAGAGGAGAAAACAGTTATTACCTTTATTATCTGTACATCTATTCGTTTATTTCATGTAGGTTTAGGTTATGTAAATGTCTTTCATGCCTTTATTAATTTTATTTGGCTAGGCTTAGGCTGGTAAAGTCTTTCAGTGTTAAGAATTAGTTTGGGAATCTGAGCCTAGCCTTAGATCTAGGTCTCTTATGTGAGGCATCGTGAGTACTAAGGGCGAACTTCCACATTAGCGATTTTGCGATTGTTCCACGAATGAATAATTCAAACCCTCCTCCCATCCACAGACAACTTGGTACAGCCAAATACCGCCTCTCGTACGCTCAAAATGTAATTATTTCCAATGCGTGTATTTGCGCTATGTGAGATAGCATTCCGAGTACAAGAGGTGACTTTATGCTCTCATATTCAGCCAATGTATTACTCAATAACGTACAAGTCTTATATAAATGTAAGATACTTTTCTTTGACATACAAAGAAAGTTTATGTATTTCTATTTTCTCTAAATATCAATTCCCCCCTCGTACTCGCGACGCCTTATACAGTAGGCCTATCCTATAGGTTCACTCTAAGTTAGACAGTCTATAATTGAGAAAAGACACTAAGTTAAAAAGGATTCATGATACAGGGTGTCCACAATATCTTGTCACCCCAGTAAAATACTAATTTATTTTCGTTTTTCTTTCAGACCATTTCAGACCCAAATTTGCTACTTTTTATCACAAGTTTTGTACATTTGGATAAAAATAATGAAGACGAGAGATGGATAACAATAAAGCGAAGGGTGACAACGAACTTTTACTAAAGGGCTTTCTTCGCGTGAAAGATAGCCTCTGATGCCCTTTCGAAATTGGGGTCTCTGTCAGTAATTTCAAGGTCAGAGTTCACGCTCTACGAACTTCATTGCTGACAAAGGGATCTCGACTGTAGGCGTTGCTACGTCATCATCATCATCATGCCTCTTACGCCTTATCTTTGTTTTCATTGGTTAGCGGCATCAAAACTACGTTGTGATTGGTTGCGCTATGAGCGAAGTTGAATTTTTGTAGTTCTTGCCAAACCGCGTAGATTTGAAATTTTTCCGTCTAGAATATTTTAATGGTGTTAATTTCTTTCCCGCGTAGAACCGGACGAACCGCGTAAATAACTGAGCATAGAGTCGGTCTTCCAATATATATATATATATATATATATATATATATATATATATACACTGTATATATAATGGATTTATATATTTTTAATTAAATAATATCCTCATATAATTCGAAAGGATTAAAATTTTCAATTGCGAGTATTTTTATTGTTTTAATCCAACCGGAATAAGTCGGACCCGGACAAATTTGGCTTCCCGTTCGTGCAACAATTTTCATTTTTTCTTTCTGATGTTTAAAGGGATTTTTCGCCGACAGGATATTATTTCCCCGTTCTACCGTGAAATTTTAATTCAACTAAAAAACCTAATCCGACTAGAGTAGTACTTTTAAAAGAATAGTTCTCTAAACATATTCTTTTTTAAAAACTATTTTTTTCATTTTCAAATAATGAATTGGATGAAATTATTTGTTGAGGAACGATTAATTTTTGATTATTTACTAAAATCCTTTCAAATTTTCATTTATGTCCGCCGATATTTTATTACTTAATCCGCGACAAAGAAAAAGAAAATGGACATAGTAAAGTTAAAGGAAGTTAATTATTATTATTATTATTAAATTAAATAAAGCTATATTAGCGTATGATGCGCGACTTCTGAGACACCCTGTGGTAGGAATTTTGTTTGAAGAAACATCGTAACATTTCCTCCGCATGTTTTTTTTTGGGCGGGGGGGGTTAAGGGTATACACACAAATATTCACTATAGTGAGAACACGTTTTCCAACATTCTTTCATCACATGTTCGACCGGAACGTTTGAAATATTTCGTGTGTCCCCTTCATACGTGAACGGGACACAGAGTCTTAGCTTGTAATAAACGAATGATAACTAAGCAGTTAATTTTTCTTTTAAATTTTTCCGTATAGAATAATGTTTGTGGTTGTTTAACTAGCATCGTAATATCTAAGGCCATACGACGGAGGGGACCTACAGCTTAACGTTGAATACGAACCATTAGCTCTTAAAGGTTACACACACACACACACGTTTTTCCCTGTCCATAAAATATTATATATTTTTAAGTAAATCAGTGATTGTTAATAAAAGGTTTGTGACAAACATAAAGTATAAACGTATAAAGTATAGAACGTATGGTATATGTCAATTAATGGTAAAGTTAAGCTAACTTATTGATAAACATAATATAAAAGTTGAAAATTCGTTCTAAATTGTGGCAACTGAACACGAGGAAAGCCGAATGACAAGGCATCTCGTCAAATGCAAGAGGAAAAACCTTAGTAAGAAATTGTTTTGTCATATACAGTACCACATTGTTTCTTTCACTCACTGTCCGAGCAATACGAGAAAACGGGAGAATAATAAGTAGGGCGACCCAAAGTTAAAGTTAATAATAAGGTTAAAAATTTGCTATTAAGTTAATAAAGTTAATAATAAGGTTAAAAATTTGCTATTAGGTTAATAAAGTTAATAATAAGGTTAAAAATTTGCTATTAGGTTAATAAAGTTAATATGTTAGTTATGGGTTAATAAAGTCAATAAAATTATTAATAAGGTTAAACATTTGTTATTGTAAGTTAAAACTTTCGTGAGGGATTAATAAAATAAAATTAACGAAAATGTGGAGTGAAACTGCGTAAGCAAATAAATGATTTTCGGTTCTCTAACATGATTGTAAATAAGAATCGAGAATGCATATTATAACTAGAGTCCAGTGCATACATTGATTAATGATGATTATACAAGCTGATTATGCATTATTTCTACATTACTCTTTCGTTATTTATCGACGTAGTGTTTTTTGGAGCTTTTCTACATTTGGTAGTTAGGGGTGGATTCATGCAATATGCGAATACTATGTGAATATTATTATGTTTTGGCTTTTGTTGTTAGAATTAGTTCAGTAGTACCATAAATCACACGTTTAATTAACTATATTAATTTTGTTAATATTTTTGGCAGAATATATAAATTTCAAACATGCCTAAAACTGCGAAATCAGCTTTTGCGAAAATCCAGGCAATTATTACTAGCTATCCTGATGAATTTGTCCAAACCTAACAACCTAACTAAATAAGTTTGTTAATAATTTAATAAATAAATGAATGTGATGTGTTTTATTTTATTATTAAGCGTTAATATTTATCCACAAATAAGTTGCAAATAAAGAATTTTTTTAGGTTAAATAAAGTTATTAATTGGTAAGAATAAAGTTAATAATTTCAATTTTTTAGGTTAAACTTGGGTCGCCCTAATAATAAGGAAAATAATAACAGTAAAAATGCTTCCAAATTTGATACAAAACAATTGTGTCAGTTCCCAATTAAAGATACGGAAAATAAAAAAAATTACCTTTAAAAGAGTGTGCTTTTATGAACAATTGCATCCGTACGAATGCATTAACCTTTACAAGATAAGTAAAAAACATAAAACGCAATAACCAACAAACTCACTCGGCTCTTTGCGTATGTTGGTAGCAAATGTGTAGATAAAAATACAATAAAAATAATATGCAAACTGAACTAGATGAGGTAGATACGGAGGTAAGCATAAATTTAGAAAACAGCGATGATAAACAGAGGGATATTCAAGATGGGGAAAAAAGCACAAACACACACTGATGGAAACACCGAAAATAAGATAAAGGATGAATTCGAAACAAACCATAAAGTAAAAAGGCGAACTCTACAAAAACGGTCAAAGATGAAGTAAGAGAATCCCTCTCAGTAAAGTAGAGATGCTACGAGGTTAAATGGAAGCGTACGAAGAAAACATACATCTGAAAAAAAATTATGACGGAACACGAGAATGAACCATATACTACAGCAAAATTATGTGCATATATAGTATTTAATGCATATACTATCACCTCGAGAAGGGTCACAACATAATAAAGAACGGTGTCTGCAAATACGAGGAAGCTGTAGGTATTATCATTAGGAGAAGTCCCGTTTCTCCGTCACAAACAGAAATGTACGACTATGGAGTGTCCATACTGCCACGTGAAAGGGACACGGAAACGAGATTATTGGGATGAAACATTCGCGAGTCGAATACGCCATAGAAAAGAGGTAAGGAATGGCGATGAAGGTACTTTTTAATGGGACTATGACAAATAAATAATATGTACATTTAGTGATAAAAAACATACCAGAATACGCTTCTAAATACGCAAAATTGTACACCTTATCAATACGTGCATCTCCCACACCATCAAAGCCAATCAATAACAAAATATGCATTAACAATTGCTTCAAATACTTCACCCGCAACATTTCCAATAAACACAACAGAAGCATTAACCAAAACGACTGAGGATAAGCGTACACATACGACAACCATCAAATTAAAAGTAAATTCAATGTGAAAACAGAAAAAATGTACGAGTAATTTCAAAACACAGTATCAAAGAGAAAGAAAAAGAACAACAGAAATGCCAACGCAAATTACTACAAAATCAGCCCCATTAACTTATGCAAATATATGAAACTTAGACAGCGAAAAATTAGATTACAATTTAAAAATTTCTACAAAATCTAACAAAAGAAAAACGTTCTTTTTAACAGACACATTTGTATAAATGTGACACAAGAACAGATAGGTCAAAGAGAAAAGGAAGGGGATGGTACATATATCTTAAAAACATATACATGGAGGAGGTATTGGTAAGCAAACCAAATAGCACCATGGAGATAATCATTCTAGTAATTAAAGAACTAAAACTTCGAGGTATAAATGTTTACTGCCCTCCAAAAGTATCAGTCAGAAAACTATTTCACGTTTGTTATATTGTAAGTGAAATTGACAGAATTTCCATACAAAATGTTCTGTTATGCGGAGACTTTAATTTTCCTTTCATCACTTGTGAAAGGTATAATGGCGTAGCTTATGTTATGAAGTTTCATGTCAGTACATCAAAGGAAGAGAGGAACCAAATACAAATTATTTTAAAACTTATGAGAAACAAACCCTTACTCAAGAAGTAAGTTACTCGTGTTGGCTCTTTACATGATTTATATTTTGTATAATTTTTTATCATATATACTATTTCTAGATTTTTAATAGTTTTTAAGTAATCTTCAAGTCAGAAAATTTTATAACTGATAATTATTTATTTACCTTAACTCGTTAAAAACTAAAGTTTTATTATACCTCTCATGGCGACCACTCGTTATAACGACAACATTTTAAAAATCTTTGATGCCGTTTTCAAACTCTGATTTTGTTAGTTTAGCCTCCACAAAAAAGAAATAAAGAATTCTCAATATATAAACGGTCCGAATATCTTTCAATTCATTTACCTCTAAATCCTTTCGTTACGAATAAAAACATTTAAACAAAATTTTAAAACACGATGAATCACGTCAAACACTTAAATAAGTGTTTAATCACACAATAGTATCAATATTTAATATTTGAATATGTAAAACGAAAGGAGTAAATGAAAAACAAAAATTGTAAACTCTTCATGAAAGACCAAACTCGCATCTTAATCGAAAGATGGCCATTGTGGTTGTAGTTCGGTGTATAGTTTGGTTGGTTGTTCCGTTTTGCATTCATCACCCGGAGAAGGTCATGAATGAACCGGCGAAAATAACACCCCATCAGAGTGAAGCTTCATTTTTCAATACGATAACAAACCTAAGCACACTAAGAAACTTAACAGGAGATACTGAGCACCAACGGGTGTTTAAATTATCGAAATGGTTACCTCACTCACGCATTCTTAACAACATTGAAATGTTGTGGGATGGACGTGATAGAAGAATAAAGATGATACCCTATATGGGTTGCGCTGCAGAATAAACGCAATAAAATCAAAGGTGAAGCACTAACTAAATTGTGTGACAGAATGTTCATGCAGTATTTGCAACAGCGACTACTGATATGGAAGGATATGTTAACGAAAACCTTTTGTATTATCTGCCATAACCACGGCCGTAATTAAGGGAAGGGGTTTAAGGGTTAAGGGTTTCAGACACTCCCCAAAATGTCTGCCGCATTTTATATTTTGTATTATTATTATCATTATAAGTTATCATTGTATAGTCAGTACCACCCACAACTCCGAAACAACGACATTAATTACACCCATAACAATAAAAGAAAAAATTTCTGTATTCGAAAAAATAATTATTAACATCTTGCGCGGAATGTCTTCTATACAAGCGTCGTTCTTTACGTTAATTATACTGCGTGTTCTTTGCAGTTGAAAATGTATATATATATATATATATATATATATATATATATATCGGGTCGGCAAAAAAAAAAGGGAGACTTCGAACTTTGGCTGTAAAATCCAAAGTTATGGTCAGATTTCAATATTTTTCTCACACCCGACAACTAAGTAAATTTCCTATACGGTGAGTGGATTTCAAAGAAAACTTATGAAAATTATGGATTTATTGAACATTTCTTTATGCCACTGGAAATTCTCCATTTACACTAGTACTGCATTGTCGGGTCGGCAAAAAAAAATGGGAGACCTTTTAAATCCTTCATATTTCAGCAAATACGGTACATAGAACCATGAAATTGTAATATGTTAGTCCTAGGTAATTTTATGGTTTGTATGCCATCTTTTAGCTTTTTAGCTGAGAAATTGGATTTATGGCGAATATTCCAGAAAAATCTTGCTAATCATAGGTTCAAGTTCATAATTAACGATTTTAATTAACGTAAGCCAACTGCAGGAGGTTTGGACAAGCTTCTCAGGAAAATCGATAAAACAGGAGTTATCAAAAGAATACCCTTGCATGTAGTGGTATTAAATTTGGCCACCAAACAGTCCTGATTTAAATCCTGTCGATTACGGCCTTTGGGAAAATTTGTCACAGAGAATTTATCGGGTCAAAGTAAGAAATGTCGCTCATTTACGACAGCTTCTTCTGGAAAAATAGGATGAGCTACCACGAGAACAAATCAATAAAGCCATAGATGACTTCCGTCCTAGACTGAAAAAGGTTGTAGAAGTTCGTGGTAAACATATCGAGCAGTTTTTTTAACATCAAGGTAGCACCATATGTGAGTACTTTGTAACTTTTTATCTGCACATACAATGCAGTAATAGTGTAAATGGAGAATTTCCAGTGGCATTAAGAAAAGTTCAATAAATCCTTAATTTTCATTAGTTTTCTTTGAAATCAGCTCACCTTATAGGAAATTTACTTAGTTGTGGGGTGTGAGAAAAAATATTGAAATCTGACCATAACTTTGGATTTTACAGCCAAAGTTCAAGATCTCCCTTTTTTTGCAGACCCGATATATATATATATATATATATATATATATATATATATATATAAATAAATATATATATATAATTGTAAGTCATGAAAACCAGAGGAAAACAACAAGATCAAACGAAAACTTGAAAACATGACACATTAAACAAAAAAGGGGCGCTAACCCCGAAAATTTCTAAAAGAACTTCAAACAGAGAACAAAATCGTCATTTTCGGGATGCCAAACGTACAACATTGTTAAAATCTGAGTGCACTCAAACCGTGAGGTGTTTTATGATCGTATATACTGTATATACTATATTATATATATATATATATATATATATGCGTTGTGTGTGTGTGTGTGTGTGTGTGTGTGTGTGTTTGAAATAGTGGCATAATTGAAAATGAAAAAGTTTATTGGCAGACCATAGTCCATATAACAAATATTAATAATACAATGACAATTCACATACTAAGGATAGAAATATATACAATTAATGAGAAATAATACAGTAATATCGAAGTCAAGTGGAGCTACAGACAGACGTTTTCATAACATGAATTCCATAGCTTAGAAGACATACGGCATGACTGATAATTATAAAATAACATTTTATTACCTCATAAAATCTGGCTCGGACCTAACCCACAATCTTCAGATAACTAAACCTAACCTACGATTTACTATTGAAACGTCTAAAAATATTTTATTTCAATAATTCTCTTGTCGTAATTGCCTCAAGTTAATAATAATAATAATAATAATAATAATAATAATAATAATAATAAATGAAGAGCTCATTTTTAAAATGGTTTTAGAAGAAGCTCATTAGGTAGAACAATTTTTTATATACTGTATATTATTCAAATAAAAATGTAATTATCCTCTAAACAACCATTTTCGACTTATTTCCTTTTGCCAAACATGAAAGCAGAATCCTCATCCATTTCCCCCCCAACCCTTTTTTTTTTTTGTTACGAATTTTATCCTTTAAACTAATGAAAAGCTCTGAAATAGTCGAACTTTGCATCCAACTATTTTTGGATATTTCTCTATTTCATATTCTTTTTTTGGATATTTTTCTATTTCCTTATCTTCTTTGGATATTTCTCTATTTCTTATTCTTTTTTTTTATATTTTTATATTTCCTATTCTATGGTTTCTCTAAAAAGTTTATTTTATGACTTCCTGCTTTTTATACAGAAAAAATGAGGTTATATATGCGAGCCAAATGTATTAAAAACAATATAATTACATGAACCTAATTCTATGCAGTAAAGAACACTGAAGACACACAGAAAAGTACCTTTTTTCGTGCTCATCAGAGGCTATAAATAAATATAAAAAGCTTCCCTCTCATTATATATATTTTTTTCTTTTTTTTTGTTTGTTCGTTTGTTAAAGAGAAAATACATTTAGAATATTCTCTCGCGTGATTCACCGAGAATACAAGTGATTCTGGAGGCATAGAACGTATATATTTTTTAGAGCATTATATCCCCGCACTATAAGGCTGTAATGGCATCCTCCATATGCTGTGAAATGGAGATGGCTCCGAGCCATTCTGAACAGCATTTTGTATGCTTATAATGTTCCTCCAAACTAATATAAAGAGAGTTAATGGTCTCGCGGAAAGTTATTGCTTTGGTTTTCTTTATTTATAGTTATAATAGAGAATTACGAACAGAGAGAGAGAGAGAGAGAGAGAGAGAGAGAGAGAGAGAGAGAGAGAGAGAGAGATAAGAGGGAAAGAGGAAAGCCTCAAAGCCCTTTCGGTCCACTCGGGGAGGTTCCTCTTATTAAACTGGTTCATTTTTAACTTATTCTAGCAGTAGTAGAAAAATGGCTAGAAAAAATAAGGTTCTCTCACCACCCTCCGCTCCCTCCCCGCCTCTCTGGCGAGTACAGAAAAAGGTTGAAAAATACCTGGACCTTGGAAAAGTAGCCGAGGAAATTTTACAAGAAAGACGAGAATATATAAACTAGCTCTACAATTACGCTATACACACAGAGAGCTCGTACACTTAATAGCACCGCGCTATATAAACTAACCAATAATATACTTGTGTCAATCGCACATCAACCACTCGGTATCGTCCCGAAAACCTCGAACATATGGTTTTGATTTTATGCAAAATATTTACAGCTCTATTTACCGAGGTATCGGTCCAACAAAGACCCCCATGACCCACTTCAGGCTAGCCCCAAAAGGATTAAGAGAGAACAAGGGTTAAACTCTCCATGTCTACACCCATGTACGCGCAAAGTCATCACGCCGGCGAAGTGATGAAATGCTTTTACAGGAAAAGGGTGGAAACAGGAATTAAGAGCAGAAATCAGATTTCCTACACCATGTCCTCACCCGTCACGTGCATCCAGCCACCCAAGAGAAGGAAGATAAACAAGAAATCGTGACGGCAGAAACGCAACCCCACCTCACCTAATCCATGCCATGTATTTTTTTAAGATTCCTTCTATTTTTTGTTCGTTATGAAATTAAATTATGGGTTTCTACAAAATGTTTTTCTACTATATTTTTAGACATGTTAATAAGGCGGGCAAGTGTACAAACGTGATTTCTGTAATTGCATGTCTGTCATGTGTATGTGTCTGCCAACTCTCTGAATGTCGCCGAGTTTCAACTTGGGTCTCCCGCCATGGAAGATGTTTATGCAACAAGTGATATACTGAGTCGTTCATACTTGCCGGTGTTGTGCCACCAAGAGAGTAGAGAAAGTCTCTTTCCGGCGAGGAATATCAGTGGGAGGTCCCTGTATCTATCCCTTGTACTTGTCGCTTATGGAGAATGAAAGTGTTTCGTGGGTGATCACCTATTGTTTTTCCGGCGAATTCAAGGGTCTCCCACTTACAGGCGTTTATGAAGCAAGTGGTTAAAAATAATTAGTTGCTCGATGGTTGATCATGTTATGTGGGACATAATCAACCAGAGACGTCTCTCTAAAGTTGGGGGGGAATTAAGTGTAGGAAATGTTTAAGCAAACTCCAGCAGGGTCACGTTATAATACTATTTTCTTAACTTATATGTGAAGACTGTCTTAAAACCTGAGGGAGAGAGAGAGAGAGAGAGAGAGAGAATATTATTTACAATATAGAAAAACCAAAATCGGAACATACGAAGAAACTGAAATAATATCCACAAAAAAAATACCTCAATCAATATATTGTATATCACATTTCAAACACTATACAACTTTCATTCTGAAAGGAAAGCTACAAGTCAGTTGGAATCATTTGGTATTTTTCTTTTTTTATGGTACCATAAAACCTTTCAAGGAGATTATACTCTTTATTGGGTATAATTTGAAATAATGTGTTTAGGTAGTAAAATAGATCGAATCCTTACCCAAAACATTTATTAATGTTTTATTGTTCTCTCGGGAACGCTCTCGAAATCAACAATAAAGAAATGACTTGAACAATAGAAAAGTATCTTTCAGCGTTGTTATGAAACGAGAGATACAAACAAATGAAGGAGATTCATCATCGGCAAATTTGTTACTTTAAACTTTAACAGCAGTGTATAAAAATGTGCTATTGCAATCAGATAATGGCACAGTGGTATGCTAGAATATGGGGACACTGGATACATTAAAACTAACAAATTATAGAAGGAACAGTTGATTCAAATGTGTGTCATATAGATCAGCTTAATAGGAGTTACAGTATGTCCACGGTCGTATGCAGGGTTTCATTTTTGGGGTGTCTTACACACACACACACACACACACACACACACACACACACACACATATATATATATATATATATATATATATATATATATATATATATATATTAGAAAAATATGCTCCGAAATCACAGCCAAAAGAAAAGAGGAGCTGGCTAGAGAGGCAAAAGAGAAGAATATTCCACAAAAAAATAGAGAGTTGAGGCGAAGTTAGCCAACTGCGGAGATGACAATGCCAGAAAAGTAATAAAAGAAAAACTGGAGGGTATCGATAGGGAAATACAAACCCTGATTAAGGACCATACAGAGAGGGAAGAGGAAAAGGCGGTAGAAGCAATAAAGGAAAATCCAAAATACTTCTATAGCTATGCGAAAAGAAAAACAAAAACGCGCGCCACTATCGGGACCTGAAGGAAAAAAAAATAATGAACTAACCGACAATCTAAAAAAAATATCTAAAACATTGAAAGTCCAATATGAATCACTCTTCAGTACCCCAAAAAGTGACAAAGCAATACCTGACATAGATGCATTCTTTGAAGAGAAATTGCAAGGAGAGTGTATAACAGACTTTGATTTTACCCCAGAAGATATAGCGAGAGCTATATGACAAATGAAATCACATTCAGCTGCAGTTCTGGACAATTGGAACGCATTATTGATTAAAAACTACAAAAATTAAATAGCTACACCTTTATATTGGATTTGGAGAACCCTAGACACTGGAGAAATACCGAGCATCTTGAAAAGAGCAAACATTGTCCCTATATATAAAGGAGGGGATAAATCTCAAGCAAAGAACTACAGACCAGTGTCATTGACGCCCCACCTCACCAAAGTATTTGAAAGAATAGTTAGAGAGAAAATCTATGTTTTCTTGGAAACACTGGAAAGATTCAACGAAAACCAGCATTGATTCTGATCAGGAAGATCATGCCTATCACAACTTATAGAGCACTATAACAATATCCTAGATGCACTGAAAGGCAATGAAAATTACAATGTCATATGCACGGATTTTGGTAAAGCTTTCGACAGATGTGATCATGGTATGATAGCACATAAAATGAAATATATGGGAATAACAGGCAAAGTGGGAAAATAGATCTACAACTTCCTTAGAGAACGTCTACAGGTCGTCAAAATTCAAGGTATATCATCATCAGAATCGGAAGTACGCAGCTCATACCACAAGGGACAGTACTGGTCCCACTCCTGTTCATTATCATGCTGACAGACATAGACAGTGGAGTAAACAGCAACAGTATAGTAACATCCTTTGCAGAAGATACAAAGATCAGCAGAAAAATCAACGCTGCAAATGAAGTGGAGGCCTTGCAGAGGGACACGAACAAAATATAGAAATGGTCAGAAGACAACAATATGACATTTAACACCGAGAAATTTCAGCTCTCGACATATGGTAGAAATGAGGAACTTAAACAGACTGCATATTATGCTCCAGTTAGACAGGAAATTCAGAGAAGCACGAAAGCGATCGATTTGGGGGTAATAATGACCAATAATGCGAAATTCGAAACACAAAATCAGATAGCGATAAATAAAGCAAAACGAGTCGCGGGACAGGTACTAAGAACGTTCAAAAGAAGGGACAGGATAGTAATGATTCCCCTGTAAAACACTAATTATACTAAAACTTGAATACTGCTCAGTATTGACGTCCCCATATGAAAAGGAAGAAACTAATAGACTAGAAGAAACTCAGAGACATTTCACAGCCAAGATTGATGGCTGCAAAGAACTCAACTATTGGGAAAGACTACGTAAACTAAATTTGCACTCCCTGGAAAGAAGAAGAGAGAGGTACAGCATAATCTACATATGGAAAATGATCGAAAAACTGGTACCAAACCTAAAACTAAACCCAATTACCATTCATACAACGCTTGAAAATAGGAAAGGCAAAATGTGTAGTGTACCCACATTAAAGGCCCAACAAGGGACCTCTTCAACACTGAAGAAAAGTAGCTTGGTTTTCAGGGGTCCAAGACTTTTCAACCAGCTTCCAAAGGACCTCCGAAACGTTACAGGGGTCAAAGTTGAAGTCTTCAAGAAAAGACTAGATGCCTGGCTCAGGACGGTACCAGATGAACCGGGTGTACCTGGCTATGTGCGGTGGAGAGCGCACGAAAGCAACTCGCTCCTCCACCAAGCCAGGCATAGAGGCGGGGGCCACCAGCTTGACCTTCGTGTGAAGAGAGACCAACACACGGAACATCAACGAAGTTAACGAGGTATATACTCGTATATATTAAATGTGCAAACGTCGGCATAAATGCTTCCCCACATACAAGGAGAAAAAGAGAGCGAAATCAAAGTCCAGAGTTTTCGAAATGACAACACTCTGCGTTTGAAAGATTGGAGGTCATAGATAGGGAAAAGGATGACTGAGGAAGGTTGCTCCAGAGTTGAACGGTTGACTAGATGAAAGATTGAGAATACCAGTTAATCCTTGCACTGGAGAGTTGGACAGAAAAGGGATGAGAACGTGTCGAAAGTCGGTGCTCATACTCTACTCTATTAGTTGTATGTTAACTGTGAGCCGTGATACAACTCAGCCCTGCGTTAATATAAGATTGATGTGGAAAAGTAATCTAAAAACTTTACAGTACAAACAATATTAATAACGGCTTAGTACCTACTCGGTACCACCGCCTTCCTCAATCTGAAGTCATTATTAGGTGCACGTGCAAATGATATGCGTCATTTTGATACCATCATCGAGCCTGCCTACACTGTATTAATCAACGATTTCATGAAGTGTAGAGATGAGCAGTGCGAGAATGGGTTGGAAATTCGGGAATATTTAGAAGACACTTCCCCAGAGAAGTATCATTCGTTTTGGGACGTTGGTCTTGAGCGCTACAAACCCTCCCTCGCCTTTACCGTTCATCCGGCGGAACTATTTCTGTATAATATAAAGCAACTGTCGCCACGATTTAGAGGTATTCTTTATGCATCGATATGAATGTCGATTTGTATTCAATTGAAAAAACTAGTGAAAAGAGAATAAAAAAACATTTAGAACGGGTTGTATATAAATTAGAATTTAATGATAATATAGCAATAATAGATCAAGTACTCGAACAGGCTTTTGAAGCTATACTTTTAAAACTGAAAGAACATGAAAATGTTACCCCTAATTGTGAAGTAGGGTCAAAAATAATTTTAAATAATCTTAAGGCTTTGTACAATGAGTGTAGGATGCCGGCGTAGTAAAAAGCAACGACGCTGTAACTATTTCCACCATTATTTGTGAGTTTACTATACTAATAAAGAAATAATATCTTGAAATGATAATAAATATTAATTGTATGTATTATTTCTAATTTTATATTGAATATATTGTGCAAATATCTGAGAATATAATTAATTAATTATTATTTGCAAGTTTACTGATGAACATTAATATCAATAAATATTGTATACATGCGTATTATTTCTATAAAGAATTGAATGTAATATACAATTATGTGAGAATGTATCTATTAACACCCTTATTTTTTATTTCAATAATAAAAATATTGAATTAACATGTTAATAAATAATGTATGCAGATGTGTTTCTATTCAACCTTCATTCATTTTTAAACCGTGATAATAATAATAATTAATAAAATGGATGTCTGTACACAGAAAAGCGCCGTTTATGAGTTAAAGAAGATAATGAATGGTAACAGTTATCTCCTACGTCAAATGAGACGATACGATGGAACCATTTACCTCCTACATCAAAATGAGACAAGGCGCTGGAAAAGGTTAAGATGCATACTTTGAAATATTAACTGTGCATTAAAAATAGTTTATAGAATGACGTCTCAGGTACGTATATGTATTTATTTTTAATTATATTAGGTTATGCGCGTCGGTGGTGTAGTGGTTAGTGTTGCTGACTACGAATCCATCGGCCCCGGGATCTAGACCCGGTGACGACAGGTGGCGCACAGCAAAACCCAGCTGTTCATCCTTCCACATAATAAAGAAACTGGTTGGGAAATAAATGGGTACTCTGGGTAGTCTAGTGGTTAAGACGCTGGGCTGCTGTGGGGCGTGGTTCGGATTCCACGTTAAACTGTAGGTGTAAGGTGGAGTGACAAGCTTCATCTTCGCCTGAATGAACAACTCTGGCGGAAGCAAAACCAAGGTTAAGCTAAGATTAACCAAGGTATAATTTTCAATTTTATATACTACATATATATATATATATACATATATGTTTGTTTATATATATATCGGGTGGCAAAAAAAAAAGGGAGACCTTTTAAATCCTTCATATCTCGGCAAATACGGTACATAGAACCATGAAATTTTAGTATGTTAGTACTAGGTAATTTTATGGTTTGTATGCCATCTTTTAGCATTTTAGCTGAGAAATTGGATTTATAACGAATATTCCAGGAAAATCTTGCTAATCATAGGTTCAAGTTCATAATTAAAGCCATTTTAACTAACGTAAGCCAACTGCAGGAGGTTTGGACAAGCTTCTCAAGAAAATCGATAAAACAGGAGATATCAAAAGAATACCAGTTAGCGGTATTAAATTTGGCCACCAAATAGTCCTGATTTAAATCCTGTCAATTACGGCCTTTGGGAAAATTTGTCACAGAGAATTTATCGGGTCAAAGTAAGAAATGTCGCTCATTTACGACAGCTTCTTCTGGAAAAATAGAATGAGCTACCACGAGAACAAATCAATAAAGCCATAGATGAGTTCCGTCCTAGACTGAAAAAGGTTGTAAAAGTTCGTAGTAAACATATCGAGCAGTTTTTTAACATCAAGGTAACACCATATGTGAGTACTTTGTAACTTTTTATCTGCACATACAATGCAGTAGTAGTGTAAATGGAGAATTTCCAGTGACATAAAGAAATGTTCAATAAATCCATAATTTTCATAAGTTTTCTTTGAAATCCACTCACCGTATAGGAAATTTACTTAGTTGTGGGGTGTGAAAAAATATTGAAATCTGACCATAACTTTGGATTTTACAGCAAAAGTTCGAGGTATCCCTTTTTTTTGCCGACCCGATAGATATATATATCACGTAAAAAAAATAGTTGCGAGTTAGGTTAGGTTAGGTTAGTTTTCCGTCTATGTTACTCTCTATTCAAGGCATCACTGGGGCTGTGGCATTCCCTTGGCACCCATTAGCACCCTTTGGCACTGGCACACCCTACCTCTTGGCGGAACACAACCCCTATCCCTACCCCCTTACCCCCACTTAAAAAATAAATGTTTCGTCTCCATGCAGACTCCAGCATGAAGCATTCTAAAATTTCTTGATAAACGTGACTGACTGTTGACAGGTGGTCTATTTGCAAATGCAAGTGACCCCACATTCACGCAACCCCACATTAACACACATAGAATGTACGTATATACGTTAGTCAGTTTCATTTGAACTATTAAAATAAAAACATTTAAATCTTCAGTGCATGAATTAGCCTGAAACTGAATTGGAATAATGTCGAAATTTATATGATCGAATGTCGAATTGATGAAATTTGATTTTACTCATGTAATTTGCATTTAATGTAAAAAAACGCATATTTACATAATAATTAGAGAATACAAAAGATCGTAAAGAGATCTATATTTAAAAGACTACTAATTATCACCATTCTTAATGAAAGAAATTAGCGAACATTACAACTACAACATTGATTTACACTCTAGGAATGTGGATTCGTTAGTTAATATGCATTAAACACTGGAGCATAGTGTCATTTATATGTACTGATTCATTTTAAGTGTTTGTATTTCTTTTGAAAATCAAATCCTCTACAATGCTTAAATTGCCTTTCATTTCAAATACCATAACAAAAACTCCAAATTACTTTCTTTTCTTCTTTTACAAATGTTGGTATTTTTTAGTGTCAAGATCGAGTCCTTAAAGAGGGTCTGATAAGGGTGTCGATTCAAGAAAACGTCATGACAGTCTTTCCTCGAAGAAAGATGGTCAGCCGTCTGTTTTGGTTTTTTTATCGTCGTTCAAACAGTTTCTTTCTCTTATTTTTTTGCTCTATTTATTCTCTTTCTATTTTTATTCTGTTTCTTTCTGCCATCAACTCTTTAAGTATTTTTTCTCTTTCTTAATCTCTCTCTCTCTCTCTCTCTCTCTCTCTCTCTCTCTCTCTCTCTCTCTCTCTCTCTTTATATTCTGTCCTCCATTTTCGGCACTATCACACAAAATGGAACTCGATCCGCGTAGGCTTTATTAGCATCTGTTGATATTTCATGCAATCCGATATAATTAAGGGAATTGCGCGAATGAACAACTTCCCAAATTGAATTATGGAATTAGCGTCAGCTCCAAACAATTTTTATTGGCTCGCTTCGCTCGGAAAAAAACGTTCAATTGGTAGAAAGCGTTAAGAATTCTATTCGTGAGGCGAAACTTAGAGATAGACATTCATGATTAGGTTTTTCTATAAATGTAAGCTGTTTGTTTGGATCTCCATGCAAACTTTTAAACACTACATCTATCCTATTTGTTTTTAATGTTATTTTTTATGAAAGAACTGTGCATAACGATATAGTCGTGTGTGTGTATATATATATATATATATACGACGTTGTATTCAAGTCGGATTGAATGCATCAAAGAAAAAGGGGGTAACTATTGTATTTCAGCAAAAAACCAAAACTTAAACCTCAACTGGCATCATGAAACGACATGTTAAGTGCTTTAAAAAGTGGACGCTCAATTCTGCCAGTTGAGGTTTTAAGTTTTGGTTTTGGGCTGAAAATACAATAGTTACCCCCTTTTTTTTCCTTTTTTTTCTTCGGTGTATTCAATCTGACGTGAATGCAACGAGTTTCTTGCGTAGATTGAGGTTCTGAATATAGTAGGCTAGGTGTAGCTGTAAACCCTAGATCCTGTCCCAAAGCTGGATCCTATCTGCTTGGCAGATAGCTGGTGAGGGAAGCTATATTTTCGGGCCTCTTTGCGAGTGACCCATTGCCCACGTCGGGCTAACATCATGAAAAAGAAAAACTATCGTACTTGTCATTTATCATTACTTATTCGAACTATAGTGGATTTAATTTTCCCAGAAGAGTTGCTTGTTCCATGCACGGTCTGTGTGTAACATAAAAGATATCAAGGAACCATTCTGAGTTCAATCCCATATATACCGTGTGAAGAGAGACCAACGCACGAAACAACATAAGGGTTATAAGGGTATATATATATATATATATATATATATATATATATATTGAGATTTTTAATCTAAACTCCAAAAATATTAATTGGGAGGAAATCAGATCCCACATTGCCCAAATAGAGAAAAACAGTTTGAGAGAATAAAACAACCGAAGAAATGCTGACAACCTCAGAAGAAAGGACGGTGGAAATTTTAGAAAAATATGTCCCGAAAACATAGCCAAAAGGAAAGAGGAGCTTTTTCGAGAGGCAAAAGCGAATAATATCCGTAAAAGAAAGAGAGTAGCTACGAAGTTAATTAATTGTACAGACAATAATACCAGAGAAGTAATTCAAGAAAAACTGGGGAGTATCGGTGGGAAATACAAACCCTAATTAAGGGCCATACAGAGAGGGAAGAGGAAAATACGATAGAAGTAATAAAGTAAAACCCAAAATACGCAGAACGTCAGGGCGGCCGTCCACATTGACCACTAAGTCGGCACTTGTTCGGTCATTTTTTAACATTCCGATTCATTCGTACACGGTCCGCTGTGGCAAAACTTGATCACCATACTGTACAAATAATCTTATGTGAATTTCAACCCCTTTTACGCCATCATCCCACAAAAAAACGAACGACAGAACGCTGCTCTTCTTTGATGTGATGCAAGTCGAAAGTGGTGCGGCCATGTTCACTGCGCAATTACAGCTGAACAACTGAGTGTCAAAGTCTCAATCTCACGAAGCAGCATTCTGTACGATCAGTGGCTGCAGCACCGCCAACGGTCAGTAGTGTAGACAATTCTGGAAAAAAAAAACAGACAAAATGCGGATACTTTTTTACTTACCCTCATACAGTATATCTACATATGGATGAATTTCACAATTAAACACATGAAATAAATAAACGATATACATCCACAAGGAAAAATGAAAAGCGATTCGAAGTCCTTTCGTGTATTCAACAATACATCTCGTCAGGGAATGAAGGAAGTAAGCAAGAAGCCAAAAATATGTATCTCTGTATAGCGTAAACAAAATAGTTAGAAGAGATTAGCGAAAAATTGACAAGTACTAATTAAAGGAAAAGGTATTTTAACAAGATGTGATTCATTATATTTCCCGAATTGTTATTGAAATTATTTATAAAGTATTATACAGGGTGTACATAAGTCAGGATCTATTTTTGTGAAGCACTTACAAATTATAGGAATTCAATCATAAAATGATAAAGTGGTAACATTTATTAAATAATTAAGAGTAGGATTCGACGTGACGCCCATCAGTATCCCTGCACAGCTCAAATCGTTCCGCAGCATTTCTAAACATATTCTGGAGCATTTGCGGGGTTATGTTAGCTGCAGCAGTTCGTATACGTGTACGTAAGTTTTCAAGACTCGTAATCTTCGTCTGATAGACGTGCGATTTGATAAAGCCCCATGCAAAGAAATCTAAAGGGGTTAAATCTGGTGATCTCGCTGGCCAAGGTCTTTTGTTGCTTCCGCGTCCGATCCAGCGATTTGGAAAACGTCCATTTAGATAATCCTGAACAATTTTGGCATAGTGACAAGGAGCACCATCATGTTGATAGATGACGGGGATAGGATTGTTAGTACCGTCGTCTATCAACATGATGGTGCTCCTTGTCACTATGCCAAAATTGTTCAGGATTATCTAAATGGACGTTTTCCAAATCGCTGGATCGGACGCGGAAGCAACAGACCTTGGCCAGCGAGATCACCAGATTTAACCCCTTTAGATTTCTTTGCATGGGGCTTTATCGAGTCGCACGTCTATCAGACGAAGATTACGAGTCTTGAAAACTTACGTACACGTATACGAACTGTGCATGGATACTTGACTCTGCTTTCAAATGTTAAATGTCCAACTTTGCTTCGCACCCGTAATCGATATAGTTTTGCCTACATGCTAACTCTGCGAGGCTGCAAAAGATTAATGGCTACATTGTGTAATTAATGGCTACATGGTCTAAATATAGAAATCAAATTCTTTGAACAATGACCACACTCATAAGCAGGATGCAGGTTAGAACAAAGAGCTGTATGACGTCATCCACGCTTTATGACGTCAGTGATTTACTATACCCAAATATGGTGCTTAGCACCAGAGCTGGGCATTTGCGGCATATTTTGCGGTACTGCGGTACTGCGGTACTACCGCAAACCGCAAACCGGAACCGCATAACGCAGTACCGCAAAGGATCGCTGAAAGTACCGCAGTACCGCTACCGCATTCAAATTTCCGCGTACCGGTTTGGTGCCGGTTTGGTAGTTTGGTAGTACCGCAGTACCGCAGTACCGCAAAATATGCCGCAAATGCCCAGCTCTGCTTAGCACCACCACAAATGCTTTAGGTAATACTATAAAGCATTTTGTGGTGCATGGGATAAAAATAGATTTTTATTATTTTTTTTATTTCTTTATTGTTTATACCATACAGCTTAACATAAAATACAATTCGATTAACATATGTAAATGCATACTCATTTTTTTGAGATCCGTCAGGTGTATATTTACCAACATAAATATGACCTAATGGTTTAGCTAAATCATTGGTTGATATCTTAATTAAAGTATTAGGGAATTGGGCAGTTACTTCTTTACCTAAATCACACACCTGCTTCAGTCTACGATACATTCTAAACTCCTTAAAAGGTGAGAACCATTTAGTTCTGGGATGATTCATTACTTGCTCTGCACTATGTGAGGAATCAATATTAGGTTCAAACAAAACACAATGGGGAACAATTAAATATGGAGATGGAGATATCCCTACATTAGGTCCCTCTATCCTTTCCCTACCGTCTTTCTTACGACTTAATGAATCTTCATAATTAATAACATATCCAGACATATTCATTCCGGGAATACTATGAAAAGATACACCCGTTACTTGATAATAATTAAATTTTAAAATAGTTGATTTAGCATCCTTAGTTAAAAGATCCAAACTCAATGTATAATAGCCATCTGCATTAACATCAAAAGTATTTTTAGACAAATAAACAAATTTCATTGAAGCTGTAAATATCTTCTCCTTTGACCGCCATTTAACTTTCCTTCGAGGAACATACTTCCTTTTTCGAGGAACAAACTTCCTTCTTCGATACATCTTGACAAGTAAATAATACACGTCACTCCGATGCAATTCCAATGAAGAGAATGAAGTTTAAACAATTTGTGGATCTATTTATAGATTCTCATTACGTCATGTTATGACAAGAATCCTATCCCCTTAGAATCAACATGATGGTGCTCCTTGTCACTATGCCAAAATTGTTCAGGATTATCTAAATGGACGTTTTCCAAATCGCTGGATCGGACGCGGAAGCAACAGACCTTGTGTTGCGAGATGACCAGAAACCCCTTTAGATTTCTTTGCATGGGGCTTTATCGAGTCGCACGTCTATCAGACGAAGATTACGAGTCTTGAAAACTTACGTACACGTATACGAACTGTGCATGGATACTTGACTCTGCTTTCAAATGTTAAATGTCCAACTTTGCTTCGCACCCGTAATCGATATAGTTTTGCCTACATGCTAACTCTGCGAGGCTGCCAAAAGATTAATGGCTACATTGTGTAATTAATGGCTACATGGTCTAAATATAGAAATCAAATTCTTTGAACAATGACCACACTCATAAGCAGGATGCAGGTTAGAACAAAGAGCTGTATGACGTCATCCACGCTTTATGACGTCAGTGATTTACTATACCCAAATATGGTGCTTAGCACCACCACAAAATGCTTTAGGTAATACTATAAAGCATTTTGTGGTGCATGGGATAAAAATAGATTTTTTTTTTTTTTTTTTATTTCTTTATTGTTTTATACCATACAGCTTAACATTAAATACAATTCGATTAACATATGTAAATGCATACTCATTTTTGAGATCCGTCAGGTGTATATTTACCAACATAAATATGACCTAATGGTTTAGCTAAATCATTGGTTGATATCTTAATTAAAGTATTAGGGAATTGGGCAGTTACTTCTTTACCTAAATCACACACCTGCTTCAGTCTACGATACATTCTAACTCCTTAAAAGGTGAGAACCATTTAGTTCTGGGATGATTCATTACTTGCTCTGCACTATGTGAGGAATCAATATTAGGTTCAAACAAAACACAATGGGGAACAATTAAATATGGAGATGGAGATATCCCTACATTAGGTCCCTCTATCCTTTCCCTACCATCTTTCTTACGACTTAATGAATCTTCATAATTAATAACATATCCAGACATATTCATTCCGGGAATACTATGAAAAGATACACCCGTTACTTGATAATAATTAAATTTTAAAATAGTTGATTTAGCATCCTTAGTTAAAAGATCCAAACTCAATGTATAATATCCATCTGCATTAACATCAAAAGTATTTTTAACAAATAAACAAATTTCATTGAAGCTGTAAATATCTTCTCCTTTGACCGCCATTTAACTTTCCTTCGAGGAACATACTTCCTTTTTCGAGGAACAAACTTCCTTCTTCGATACATCTTGACAAGTAAATAATACACGTCACTCCGATGCAATTCCAATGAAGAGAATGAAGTTTAAACAATTTGTGGATCTATTTATAGATTCTCATTACGTCATGTTATGACAAGAATCCTATTCCCTTAGAATCAACATGATGGTGCCTTGTCACTATGCCAAAATTGTTCAGGATTATCTAAATGGACGTTTTCCAAATCGCTGGATCGGACGCGGAAGCAACAGACCTTGGCCAGCGAGATCACCAGATTTAACCCCTTTAGATTTCTTTGCATGGGGCTTTATCAAATCGCACGTCTATCAGACGAAGATTACGAGTCTTGAAAACTTACGTACACGTATACGAACTGCTGCAGATAACATAACCCGCAAATGCTTCAGAATGTGTTTAGAAATGCTGCGGAACGATTTGAGCTGTGCATGGATACTGATGGGCGTCACGTCGAATCCTACTCTTAATTATTTAATAAATGTTACCACTTTATCATTTTATGATTGAATTCCATATAATTTCCAAGTGCTTCACAAAAATAGATCCTGACTTTATGTACACCCGGTATATAAATGCACATTCCAAAATGTCCCTTTCTGCTATATCTTTACTTTCACAAGAATTTTAGAACTCTCCCAGTTAATACTATTATTATATCTACGTGTGTGGATATATGATGCAAACCCACAAGGAAAAAGAAAAATGATTCCAAGGCCTTTCGTGTATTCAAAAGTACACCTCGTCAGGGAATGAAGGGAGAAGGCGAGATGACAAAAATATATACAATTAGGGTTATGACATTTTTATAACCTCATGTTCCTGTATCATAAATCGATGAACGTTTGCCCCCTGACAATGAAAATAACAGTTTTTTCGATATATTTTGAAAAAACTTCACCCCAAAATAAAAAATAAAAAATTAATAAAATAAATAGAAATTTGCATGTTTATTTCACAATTATTATACATAAACATATATTATATTATACAACATTATACCTATATAATACATATTAATTATACAAATACAATATTATACATTTACTCTATTATTGTTTTAATTGTTTTACTTATTGCTTAAAATAAACTTGTAACTAATATACTATATTTGCTTTCGGGGTGACATTTTTTTTTAATTCTGAAGAATTAAGCCCTTTTTTATTGTTTTCAAGCAAATGTTCATCGATTGATGATACAGGAAACAATATTTATGACAAAAAATTAAAAAGTCATAACCCTAATATACCGTACATATGTACAACGGGACAGAAAAACAAAAAGATTGGCAAATGATTAACAAGAGTTAATTAGAGACAAAAGGTATTTTAACAGGATATTGTAAACTTTATACATTCCCGACCTGTTAATGAAATTATTTTTAAAATGGATAAATGCACATTCTAGTATATTCCTTTCAACTATACCTGCTTTAGAACTATCCTACTTGATACTATGATTACATCTATACATATCGTTAAACAATGCATTAGAATTATTTGCTGTTCTCCACGCATATTTATGCTGTTTTACCCTAATATCTAATATCTATATAAACTAAGTTGCATTGTTTACATCCAATCGAGTGGACAGAGCAATCTGCATTATCAGGGATGTTCTTTATTAGGCGAGATTTAACAGTATTTTTATACTTAAAGATTACGTTATTTCCAGTTTTTCGAAGTAAGTTGGGCGGGGCCGGTCGATTCGCCGACGGACGTTTTGCCGACAGACATTTTGCCGACGGATGTTTCGCCGAACGGACGATTCGCCGAATGGACTGTCATTAATATTTCTATGACAAAATACACACGTTTCAACAAAAAAAAATTATTTAAGTGAACATGTCAAATTGTTTACACTATTCTCACAATAAGTTTATCAACCAAGTAACGTAATAGTTTTATTTTTACTAACCAACTACTCGTGCAGCTGTAACTTTCTTTGTTCGCTTATGCCCAGATCTTTTATGTTTGGATTTACTCATCATTCAGTTCAGGTAAGTCATTGTAATTGTTGTAATTTGTATTGTTATTGAACTTTTATGTTATGTTCTTAAAGGTTATTATTAAATGTTATTGAGTTATTTTGTTAAAATATTAAATTATGTTAAATTGACAGTTATAGACGCTTGACGTAAAAACATAGATACCTTTTTTAAATAAATTTATATCGATAATACTATATAAAATGTTTATATTATATATATATAATTTTTTTTCTTTCTCGGTGTATGTTGTTTAATTT
Organism: Bathynomus jamesi; assembly: GCA_023014485.1. NCBI lineage: Eukaryota > Metazoa > Arthropoda > Malacostraca > Isopoda > Cirolanidae > Bathynomus > Bathynomus jamesi. The sequence continues at coordinate 440,626 of JAJOZX010003906.1, forward strand.
AAAACTCGTTTTAGACCATGGAATTCACTTTGACGAAACGTGGCGCAAGGAAATTGCTTTACGGTAGATATGCCTACGTCATTGACAGGCAAAGGGGTGAGGTGACGCATTGGAGATGTGAACAAAGAGGCAAATGTGGAGGACGTCTTACGACCCTGAATGATGTTCTTCAAGAAGAACCAGTTGTCCATTCTCATCCTCCTGATGCAAACCGCGCCGTTGTGCTTAAGACGCTGCAACGCATGAAAAAAAGGGCTACTGACACGGAAGAAGTCACTCGTACAAACATGCACATCTGACTTTCCCTTAGAGGCAGCTGGTGCTCTTCCCAAAAAGGAAAGTCTCGGCAGAATGATAAGGAGACAAAGGAAAGTTCCTGAGGGCAACGAGCTAACAGATGAACTTAGGGTGTCATTCAGGGGAGAACGGTTTATCTTGTATGAAAACGAAGGCATTATTATTATGACAACGGACAAAAACCTTGATTTACTGGCAAGGAGTCAACATTGGTTTTGTGATGGTACATTTGATAGCGCACCATTGGGTCATCAACTAAACTCGATCCATGTCTTGCTCGGAAAAAAATCACACTCTCCCTTTGGTATATTGCATCACTAAACAAAAAAAATCAAGATACATATGACACAACTTTTTTCACAACTTAAGGCGGCACGCCAGTTGCAACCATTGTCAGTCACTGTTGACTTTGAGCGAGCCGCAATCAACAGCATTAAGCAGAACTTTCCTGATGCCCGTATCTTTGGATGCTTTTTCCACTTCGGACAGTGTCTTTGGAGACAAATCCAGTCCTGCGGACTGCAGAATTGGTATAATGAACCCAAGAACTCTCTTATGATTAAAAGCCTTCAAGCTTTGGCATTTGTTCCTACCAACGACGTTATTGGCAAGTTCAACGACCTAATGGCTTCAATTGAAGATGAAACTGATGAAATTCTTAGTGAATTTCTCGCCTATTTTGAGGCTACATGGTTAGGGGTTGTGCAAAGGGGAAGGCGAAGACGGCCACAGTTCGACATTACGATGTGAAATGTAACGGAACGCACAACAGCTGGTTTACCCCGCACTAATAATTCATTAGAAGGATGGCATCGCGGGTTCAACTAAGAGTAGCCATCACCCATCCAAACTTGTGCCGCCTAATTGGAAGGCTTCGTAGAGAACAAAATGAATGGGATATAACCATCGAACAGGCTTTAGCAGGAATTATGTCAAGAAGAAGTATGAAGCGGCCACTGAAAGGTTGAGTAAGCTGGTAGACAATTATATTAACTATAAAGGTTCGGCTTACTTAAGAGCAATTGCTCACAATCTATAAAATTCGTTTTTAAAAATTTTAGTCTTTAATGGTTTTAATGCTCACAAAATAAATATTTTGTTCTGTAACGATTTTAAAACACATTTAATAATGTATTTAGTTCTGTACCGATTTTAATGTCTAAATTTGACATGTTCACTAAATAATTTTTTTTTTGTTGAAACGTGTGTATTTTGTCATATAAATATTAAAGACAGTCCATTCGGCGAATCGCCCGTTCGGCGAAACGCCCGTCGGCAAAACGTTCGTCGGCGAATCGACAGGGTACCGTTGGGAAGATGTTTAAAATTTACATGGTAAGGGAAGCTTAGGATATTTTTACGATCAAATTCCTTTCCAATTACACTATTGTATTACTTTTCTTTTGGAATAAGATAACAGTGGAATAAGATAAGTTTAATACCAGTGTTCATAATTAGTGATGTAGGTCGCATCCGCATCCGCGGAACATCCGCACATTTTATCGCATCCGCACTTTGGACTGCGGATGTCGTGCGGCTGTGGACCGTTGAGATAAAACGTCATTAATAAGCGGAAATTATCAAATTCTACTATAATAATAGAACTAGGTCATTGTGCGCAAAAGTGATGCAAGCGAAAAGACGAGAGGCTGTTCTTGTATGAAGTTACTCTCTTGCAACCTACTTAGATCCACGTTACAAAGCTAAGTTATTTTCACCTAGTACATTAGAACGAGTTAAATCATCACTTGGCAAAGCAGTTGGAGCTTCAATCTCTTGAATCTGTCGCTTCGCCACCCACCAAAAGAATAAAAGTTTGTGACAGAACCAACACCTTCAACAAGCAAATCTATCACAGAATCTGTCTCTCAGTTTCTTGAGTCAAGCAGCAATGACGAGACCTACGCGATGTCAAAAGATGTAGTGAAAATGATCGAGAGCTATCACCAAGAAAAACGCCTGGCTGCATGTGACAATCCAATATATGATGAAAAGAGAAACAGACTGGCAGCAGAAAAGGCAGAAAAATTAATGTTCCTTAAGCATAACCTTCCTATAATTAAGTTTGAACATTAAACGATGAACATCTTAGTTTACTTTATTTTAATTACTCATTTATAAATATGCCTAATAAAACTTTAAACTTAATATAAATAGTTATCAAGCTAATTAAAGATCTCTTTCTATAAGGGTGGAGGTTGGGGAAAGAGGTCGGTGGGGTGCATTTGAGTTGGGTTCACGTCCCGCATCCTGGTAACACAATTATGGTTTCTAATTGTGGCTGAAACTCAACAAAATATAACGAATTTATTTGCAGACGAATTCACTGATTGATTTCTATATTAGTTAGATGCTTGATATTATTTTATATGTTTAGAGAAAAGTACAGCAATTATTGTACAATTAATCAATTATACTACATTATAGCTACAGCTCTCTCTATATAATAACTTATTATATACGTTAAACACAACAAATCTCGAATATATCCTAAAAAATAACGAAAATGTAGACATCCGCATCCGCGGATGTGAAAAAAATGACATCCGCTACATCACTATTCATAATATTGCATAACTCAGAATCTAAAACAAAAAAAAAAATAGAAACAAAAACATAAAAGAAAAATTTGAAGATTTTATCGAGGGTTGATGGTCAGAATAAAAGTGAATATAAGTTATTATTGTAGGCTAGACTTCACAATGACACTAGAAATTCGACTTTGTTAGAACAGATCTGAGTGCGGTCTCCGCTTGACTGCATCTCGGGTATAATTATATTAAATATCACGGATCACTTGCCAACATGCTTTATGCTAATCACCCATTTTTCAGCAAAGGAAACTAAAATTGACTATAGATCTTGTAGCAATAATAACGAGTTAAAATTCCTGAGAGAAATAATAACTTTTGACTGATTAGAATTGCCGAAAGTAACCATAACATTGGAACAAAATTTCAACCATTCTGAAGCACACTAATGCATATACTGAACATAAATTTTCCGCCTAAATCAAAAGTAATATCCAAAACTAAATAAAACAACCAATGGATTACCTCAGCATTCATTGTGAGTATTATAAACGCAAACATATTCTCTTTAAATTATGGAAAATTGATATTATTACCGAACAGACAAACAAAATTACTGAAACAGACTTAATGCAGTTATTAAAAAAGCAAAAGCAGATAATTATTGTTAAAAAATTGATGGACAAAAATCCAATCCCAAAAGGCTATGGAACACTCTAAAAGAGTTAATTAACACAAAAGAGGTAAAAACAAATCCCTTGTCCTCCCCACACAAAGCGGAAATTCTGAGTGCCCTCAAAGACATAGCCAATTTATTAAACATCTTTGCAAATATCGACTCCATTACTGCAGCCTCGATCCCAATTACTGACACTCACTACCGACAATACATGCCACAACCAAATCCAAACTTATTTTTCTTTGATCCAATCATACCGTACGATATCGCTTCAGCAATAAAAAATCTGAAAAATAAAGACTTTGGCATCAACACGATCCCGGTAAAAATATAGAAATTAGTATCCGATGAAATTGCAATATCACTCAGTAAACTAATGAATGAATCGCTAACACTAAGTATTTCCCTAACAATCTAAGGGAAGCTAGAGTATTTTCTGTATTTAAGTCGGGAAGCCCAAATACTCCATCCATTTATCGCCTTATGTCCGTATGGACAACTTTAAGTATTTGAAAATATCGGGTACAGTAAACTTATAAATTCTTGATCACATATAATATTTTAACTAAAACACAATTTGGGTTTAGAGGTAGACATGCAACGGAAGGTACCATAAACATGCTATTAGAAAATAAGTATCAGAACTTAAACAGCAAAAAACACTGTTCTGATCTTCCTTGATTTGTCAAAAGTATTTGATGCACTTTCTCAAATCTTATTGAATAAACTTCACATATACGGAATAACATGAAATATCCTAGATTGGTTTGAATCATATCTGTCAAATCGTCATCAGTACATCCGATTAAAAGATAATTTATCCGACAAGGCGATGCTAACTAGTGGAGTCCCACAATGATCTAGTCTTGGCTCATTACTATTCTAATTCACGTCAACTATTTTCGTCTCTTAACCACATTAAATGGTGTACAATACGCAGATGATACCACGACTACTTCTTCCCATCATAACTCGGACTTTCTGATTAATGAAACGAACAGGCAATTAGAAAATGTGTATAAATGAATGTGTGTTAGTAAACTTTCACCAAACCTGACAGTCACCATAAATGATTATTACCACAAAACATATTAATACAAACTGTCCAAATAAACTGGAAATACTACTCTTGCCACTGTGAAGGAGGATAAAGTACTTGGCATTAAGTCAAACGAAAAACTAAATTTCAAACGTCATATACAACATATCAAAGACAAAATATCAAGATTTCTCTCCATATTATTTAAGCTAAAAAAGACCCTTCCTGTAAACGCACTCCTTACCTTATACTATTCCTTCATCCATCCACATTTTTATATTGCATCACACAATGGGGTTACCTCAAAGAAATATATAAAACATCATTTGGAAGTAATTCATGAAAAATGTCCGCGAAGTCACTCGAATAATGAAAACAGCCAAAGTCACACTTCCCCAATGTTTAAAGAGATAAATATTTTAAAACTAAATGACTTATACAAATTCAATGTTGTTGTCAATATGTTCAAAGTTATCAATAAAAATCAACATACATATATTCAAAGAGCAATCGCACCCTCATCAAATACACCATCGTTATAACACTAGACTGCTCAGGGATTTTATACACAAACCTAACTATACAATAGAAACTACGGGAAATGTACTCTTTCAAAGGAGCAGAAGTATGAAATGCAATTCCCACGCGTATCAGGCAGGCTTCATCACTAAATGTATTTTGCAAATCACTAAAAAAACACTTCATTACCCGCTACTGATGTATAAGTTTACTACTGCCATTTTTACTATAGTAATGAAGTTCCTTTTTTATAATTAACTATTTAAAATTTGCTAATTTCATTAAACACACTTAATTTTGTAACTTATTCTTTTTATGTTTTTTATTAAGCGTCATTTATTTTCTAATAAATATAAAAAAATCATTTAATTTAAAATTACGGAACATTTTGTAAACTTATCATATTTTGTATTTATTATTATTATTATTATTATTATTTGTTATCACTATTACAATTATTTGCCACACTCACATTTTTTATGTTAAAAATAAACTAAATGCCATTAATTTTGCCTAAAAAGCCTCCATGCTTCCAAGGGCATATTCAGATGAGAGTACTGTGAATATATTAATGTCATATCAAATATCTAAAAATTGTAAAACTCTGTCACTTTTATTCTTTTCTGAATAAAGTTTTTAGAATTTGAATTTGAATTAAGTGCTGGAAAGGTATTACTGTATGTACGATAATGACCTTTTAAAAATGAACAAATGCAAAGGTTGGAGACGCGTCATGTCACATTTTGAAATAATGGATTCAGTTGTTATAATGAAGAAAATTAATTAGGCTTTATTTGCATTTTTAAATCATTTAATATTTTAAACTTAGGTAATACGGATTTATCTATTTATATTTATTTTACTTAATTATCCAATTATTTGTTTATTTATTCCGTTTTGAATAACTGTAGGGGTGTGTGTATATATATATACAAGCGCAACAATTCTTTAACTTCCTAAATTCTTTGCACCCCAATATAACGTATACAATGGAAACTGAGCAAAATGGCTCCCTCCCCTTCTTAGATCTTTTAATTTCGAAAAACGGTGATTCTATTACTACATCAGTTTACAGGAAACCCACTTTCACTGGTTTGGGCATGAATTTTTTTAGTTTTACTGATTTCAACTATAAGATGTCTTGTATTAAAACTCTCCTGTTCAGAGGATATAATTTGACCTCTAGTTTTACCTTACTTAATGATGAATTTAATAATCTAAGATCATACTTTACTAATAATAGTTTTCCTGTTCAATATGTAGACAAACTAATTAGATCCTTCTTAAATAGTGTTTATAGCCCTCAACTTCCATGTATTACAGTGCCGAAGGATATAAAATATTTCTTGGTACCTGAAATGGGTCCTTTGAATAAGGAATTTAAGCTTAAATTTACAAAATTGTTAAAGAAATTTTTTTATCATACTGATTTCCGCATCATATTTATTAATAAAACGTCTTTAGGTAGCTTTTTCTCAGCGAAGGATCGAACCCCTGACTCGTTGCGTAGCGGTGTTGTATATTTATTTACCTGCCCTAGGTGTCTCCTTGGGAATTACATTGGCAGTACTGTTCGCTCTCTCAGGGCTAGATTTTATTCGCATATGGGAATAAGTGGCCGAACAGGTAAAATTTTAAAAACTAAAGAAGTTTCGAGGATTCGCGAACACAGCATAGAATGTAAAACTGATGTCACTTTAGACAATTTTAAAATTCTTGGTTGTAATACTTGTCCCAACTCACTAAGAATTTTGGAATCGCTTTTCATCAAAACATTGTCCCCGAGTCTAAATGTTGACTCATCTGCCGTCCCCCTCATTTGCTATGATCCCTCCTCCTTCCCCAATTCCTTATAATCCCCCCTTCCCCAATCGCCCTCGCCATCTCTTGTTTTCCCGTATTGCCTCTGTTCAATTCAGTTAGCCTCGGAAACTGCAGTGTAAGGTAGTTAGTTTCATTATTCCAGTGTACTATTGTTAATTTTTCCAGTGTATTAATTTCACATTTACTATATGTATTTAAAAATAGCTTCTTAATTTTTATATGTAAATCTGTATAACTTAGAATTTAACCCTCTTTTCTCAGTCTTTAAAATTTGTCTTCATGAATAGGTTGTAGAAATTTTCTGTTTTGTTTTTCATTCATATTGATTTTAATTTCACATTGTTATTAAACAGCCTGAAGATGAGCGTATTGCTCGAAACGTTGCATTAAAGAAGACTTTTCATGGCATTTACATTTCTCCTTGTCATTGGATTTCTCCTAAATATTAAATTGAAGCTCTGTAGAAGCAACCCGCATGATTATATATATATATATATATATATATATATATATATGTGTGTGTGGGGGGGGGGGAATGGATTTTTTCCGTCTTGTATGGTGACTCAGTATGTCGCTTCAATGCCCCTAAAACGAAGTTTATATCATTAATTACAAGTTCTTCTCTCAAGCTTAAGGCCGATTTCACTATGACTGCTTATTTCACGAACGGTTGCGTGCTCTTGATCTTGTGTCCCTTCTTCTCGATGCGTTGAAAAGAGAACCCTTCACTTTCGTGTAAGGATAAGAACGAGGCGTTATCCTGAACACAGTTTTATTTTACAGAAATATCCGGCTCGAAGAAGATTAAATTTGGAGGTCCGGTGCTCATATCTCTGAGAAACTGATACAAAGAGAAAACGGGTAAAACGGACGGACAAAAAACAATTGATTTTAGAGGATTTAACATAGGCCTACAACTCTCTCTTAGAACAGTTGGAAGTCTCCAACCTTCTCCGTGCCCGGGAAAACTCCATTATATCAATCATATCTACGATATATTCCCAGTTACAAATTTTTAATCCAATAATGGTGCTAGCAAATAAATTGAAAATTTTGATTTTAAAATTAACTCTTTTTATGCGATTGGTCTTAGCTGAAGAGAAACATTTAGAATTTAGGTGTCGTCTTTTTGAGCTTATATATTTGACAACCTCGGAGCGGAGTTCTCAATCTTAAGCAGAGGTACTAAATGTCTGCGGCCGAATATTATAGGTGTGGTTTTACAACCGATATGAAAGAGATTTTATAAACTATTATAAATTAAAAAATTAAGACATATTCAAAATATAAAGAATAATAGGATTTAGGAAATCTAACCACAAACCTACTAGAGAATTACATCACTATCTTTAAATCCTAACCAGAATTTATCTTCTATGGAAAATCTTTTCCATATGGCTCCTCTCACTGAATGGAAGGGGGAGCCATATTCCATAGGCAGTTCCAATGGGTAGGAAGTGGGGAATTAACTAAAGAATCCTCTAAACAAAATAGTTGTGCGTAATGTTTTTTCAAATTAAAAAAAAAAATTAGAAAATACATTTAACTTTTTACACTATACTAATCACTTAAACACCTGAAACATTTATAATTATATATATGATAGATAATCCATAAAAGCACCAAAGCTGGGACAAAGACGAACATCTTAACTTATTCTCTTTATTGAACAAACTTGCTAACGTTTCGGTTATCACAGTAACCATCTTCAGAGCAATCTATAAATGCCGAAAAGGAAACATGAATATATAAAACAGGCTAAAATACACCATGATTAAAATAATGTACAACTAATTTTTTATAAATATTAAGATAAAAATTAAAGATTAAAATAACGTAGACAAAGTCGGGACTGTGTCTACGTTATTTTAATCTTTAAGTTTTATCTTAATATTTATTAAAAAATTAGTTGTGTAATGTTTTAATCATCGTGTATTTTAACCTGTTTTATATATTCATGTTTCCTTTTCGGCATTTATAGATTGCTCTGAAGATGGTTACTGTGATAACCGAAACGTTAGCAAGTTTGTTCAATAAAAAGATTAAGGTGGTTGTCTTTATCCCAGCTTTGGTGCTTTTATGGATTATTAAACTACGCCTTCCACTTAATAATTCTATAGCTGATATATATATATATATATATATATATATATATATATATATATATATATATATATATATATACTGTAAGTACAAGAACGGGAACGTAGATTAATTTCCGTAATTTAGACACTTAAAATTAACGATGGCTAATCAGAACGAGAAATCAGCACCAAAACATGTTCCTCGGAATGCAATAATGCAATCGGAATCCACGAGTGAGCTTTAAATTAATGATAAGCACTTTGAAAAGTTTTCAGATTTCGAATCCGCAAACATCAATTACTTACTGAGAGTATGTACGAGTATTAGTGGCGTACTAAGGGGGGTGCGAGGGAGGCGGTCCGCCCCGGGTGACAGCCAGGAGGGGGGTGCCATCGGGAGAGTTGAAATACCAGTACAAGTTTTCAAACCAAATGAAAAATTCGCCAAAGTAAGAAATTTTTTTTTAAAATGTTCAAACTATGACAACAGCTTAATGTTAATTTCCACTATAAATTAAATTTTTATTTTTATTGGCAATACAAAATTTATAAATGAAAAATTAAATATTTGCTAAAAATTACATCGAAAGGCGAACGTTTGCTGACGTTTTAGTCATCAGTTTGTTAAGCATAGCCAGCTGGCTGTAACTGACATTCCAAGTCTTGTTCACTTGACACTGTGACTCCACATACATGAGGTATGTTTCATTAAATAATTGTGATAAAGCATAAAGTGCTGGTGTTTATAACAATATCATGGTACTTATACCAGTGTCCAGTAATTTTTGACAATGTGGTATCATAGTGATGTTTAAGTGTTTATAAATGCATCGTCCGGTAAATGCATCGTCGTGATGTTATAATAAAAATAAAAAATAAAAAATAAAATAATAATAATAATATTAATAATAATAATAATAATCACAGACAATTTGTTCAGTTAATTTTGATGAGGTCATTGATCAATTTGCAGAAATTAAGGCTCGAAAGCAGACTGTGAATCCTCTCTATTTACCTTTGAAGAATAGGCTGAGCGTTGAGACTGGATTTCGTGTGTTTTTTGTATAAAATAAAATGCATTATTACCTGTTCACTGAATTTTTAATGTCCTGCATTTTTCTTATTTCCAATTTGCGTATGACAGTACTGTACTGTTTAAAAATCTACTTGCAAACATAATATATTTTTCTGTGTTTAAATTTTAAAATTATTTATGGGGGGTACCAAAGGAAGGATCCGCCCCGGGTGCCAAATACTTTAGGTACGCCCCTGACGAGTATACCAAGTGCCCCAAATAAGTGTCCCTATTTCCTAATGTATGTTGTAAACTAAAGAAAATGAATCTAGACACAAAGACAAACGCGACTCTCTCCTCAACCGGTCAACTCTGGAACAACCTTCCTCAATCCATCTCTCCCCCTGTTCATGACCTCTAATCTTTCAAACGCAGAGTGTCCAAACATTTCGAAAACTTTGGACTGACCTTGATTTCGGCTCTCTTCTTCTCCTTCTGCGTGTGTGTGTGGAGGTGGGGCAGGGGGGGTTGTTGTTGTTTTAGCGAGCGTTCGCCCTTGGCCGCTCTTTTCTGCATAAAAAATATTACTTGAGTAATGTTTTCCATAAACATAAAATTAATGCAATTTCAACAATATTCACAGAACTTATTTTATTTGTAAAAGCTACGCTGCTGCTTTTGACAAGGAAATTAACCTCTTAAGTTCCTATATTTTTATAGACTAAATTTCCAGTGGGTTTATTAAATGACCATAATACGTACGTAGCTATCATAATAAATTTTATAATCCTAAAAAAAAAAATACAAAGGAAGGATATATTAAATTGCTTTATTAACGATATATTAGCTTTAGGGTAAGAAATAACTTAAATAAATTACTGAAAATTTATTATCCAGAAATTGAAATTAGATTTGCCTCGAGCTAAACAATGGTTTTATAATACTCGCATTCTTTAAAAATAAGTCTATTGTTCCATGTGGCATTTGCTCGAATTGGAGGATCACCCGAAAATTAGGGCCCCAGCCTCAATTACCAAATGATATCTTCGTTAAAATTAACGAAAATATCACGACTTAACCTAACCAATCGTCAAGGGCATACAGTTGACCTAACCGGGCATTCAATTTAATTTATCATTATATTTGGTACTGTAAAGCAAAAACAGAAATACATGTGGGCCCTGATCTTCAGGTGATCCGAATTGGACATATTCCTTTTTGTGTGAAAGCTGCCAGGCTTTATTCCTAGGCACTACATGGTTACATCTACAACTGCGTTTTGTTCGTCATTCGGGTTTGTTTACAATATTCTCTGCAAAAGTTCGTTTGCAACCTCATCACAGAATTTGTTACATGAAGCCAGTCAACCATCTTGATTTTCTGTTCCACCTACGAACGGATAATCACATGTAGGGCAATCTATCATATATATATATATATATATATATATATATATATCTGAAAAAAATATTCAACACCACCCACCAATAATACAACAACAACAGTGGTATCACGGGCCGCAACCCCAATACTCCCAAATGCAGCGGCCCAACCAATAACACCAAACAGGAACCGACATCGACCAGGAAACGACCATCATTTAAGAAAATCGAACACGAAGATTAGAAGAAACCGGTAAATGTATTATACACAAATATACAAGGCCTCTATACGGACCATGCAGACTGCAAATTACAATACTTGCAAAATTTAGCTACGGAAACCAGCATAGATATCATAGGCCTAACGGAAACACACTTACATAAGTGCGAAAAAGGCTGTGAAAACTGCATCGAGAATACTGAAATAGCATTGCTGGACTACAACATATACAGAGTAGATAGAGTGGCTAGACGAGGAGGAGGGTGTTGTATCTACGTGAAAAACACTTACACATGTGAAGTGAGGGTAAAGAAATCAAACAGCACAGTTGAAGTTATTATATTAGAAGTAAAAGAACTGAACCTAACCATTATGAACATCTACAGACCACCAAACACCACAAAAAGTGAATTCCAATTTGCTACAAATGAAATAGAAAACATATTAAAATTACTTGAAACTCCAGCAACAAATATTCTAATTTTCGGAGATTTTAATTTCCCATTCATATCATGGAAGAAAAATGACGAAGTTATATATGTTGAGAAGTTTCATGGCAACATTACTAAAGATGACAGAACCCAAGCAACAATGCTTTTAGATATTATGGAACATTACGCCCTTACCCAGGAAATCTGTAAAGCCACGAGAAAGGAGAACGTTTTGGATTTAATGTGGACAAATAACAACGAGATAATAATAAATAAAAAAGTAACGCACACAAAGTTCTCCGACCCTAACCTCATCGATATACAATTGAAGTTAGCACCCAGAGGTCCGAAAACGCATCCCAGAGAGGCAGATGGAATATTTGAAGGCTTAAACATAAATTCAAAGAAAGTAAATTGGGAAAACGTAAATAAAGATTTAAAGGAGGTAAATTGGGAATTGCTACTACACGAGAAGACTCCACAAGAAATACTATGTATAATAGAGACGGAAACCAAACCTATAATACTGAAACATATTCCAGAGAGACAGGAAAGAAAACGTAGCAAGCTCGAGAGGAAAATCAGGACTCTATTCAGGCAACGAAGACAAACCGTAAAACATCTCCACAGATGCAGAACTGATGCAAAGAGACTCAAACTAGAGAGGAAACTTGGCGAAATAGAAATGGACCTAAAGCAAACATTCATACATAAGACAAACGAGGAGGAAAACAAGGTAGCAGAAAACATTAAAAATAACCCTAAATACTTCTACACTTTTGCGAAAAGGAAAATGCAGTGTAAAGAGAGTATTGGACCGTTGATAGACGGGGAGGCCGAATACACAAATGACCCGAAAGAAATAAGTGAACTGCTTAGGGAACAATTTAAATCTGTGTTTAGCACCCCTAAGTCCGAGATGGAAGTGGAAAACCCAGACGAGTTTTTCGACATTGAAACAGATCAACCAAGAACAAATCCCGGCACAAACCTATTAATGGACTTCGAGTTCACGGAAGGAGATGTAATTACGGCCTTATCACAGATGCGAGACAATTCAGCGCCAGGGCCAGACACATGGAGTGCCACATTTCTGAAGAAATGCAAAGAGAGTATTGCAAAACCGCTATACTTACTATGGAGGAAATCACTCGACACAGGACAAATTCCACTCCCCTTAAAGAATGCGAATATTGCCCCCCTATTTAAAGGTGGTAACAGAGCAATGGCCAAAAATTATCGGCCAGTGGCTCTCACCTCACACCTTATAAAGTGTTTTGAACGCATAATTAGAGCCAAAATTACCTACTACCTACAAGAAAAAGACTTATACAACCCAAATCAACATGGCTTCAGGGCGGGTAGATCATGCCTGTCACAGCTACTAGACCACCAGGAGAAAATATTAGGAACATTGTGTCGAGGACAAAACATTGATGTAATATATACTGATTTTGCTAAAGCCTTCGATAAATGTGACCATGGAATCATAGCACACAAACTTAAGGATACAGGAATTACTGGAAAGCTAGGAAGGTGGATATTTAATTTCTTGACGCAAAGAACGCAAAGAGTGGTGGTAAACGGAGTTAAATCGGAAGTCTCGGAAGTCGTGAGCTCTGTCCCACAAGGGACAGTATTAGCTCCCTTGCTGTTCATAATAATGATTGCAGATATTGATGCAGATATTAAGGACAGTAGTGTATCATGCTTCGCAGATGACACGAAGATATGTAAGGAAATATTGAACGAAGATGACATAAGAAAACTACAAAACGACATTGAAACATTATTCCAGTGGGCAGAAGACAACAATATGAAGTTCAACGAAGAAAAATTCCAACTTCTAAGATATGGTAATAATAAAGAGCTACAGAAAAAAGGGTACAAAACTCCGCAAGCCAAACAGATAACACCAAATCCACAAGTCAGGGATCTTGGAGTAATAATGTCGTCGGATGCAGAATTCAGAGAGCACTATAAAATCAAAATCACAACGGCTAGAAAAATAATGGGAATCATCTGGAGGAGCTTCCGCAGCAGAAAAGCAAACATCATGCTCAAATTATGGAAGAGTCTAGTCCTACCAATAATTGAGTATTGCTCAGTACTCACAAGCCCACACAGAAAAAGAGACATTGCGAGCATTGAAGCTATACAAAGGACTTTTACGTCTAAGATAGAGGAAACGGAAGGTGAAGACTACTGGTCTCGACTACAATCCCTGGAACTCTACTCTCTTGAAAGAAGGCGAGAGCGGTACACAATAATATACATATGGAACATACTTGAGGGCTCTGTCCCTAACCTCAGAAATGAAATAGAAACAAACTGGAATGAGAGAAGAGGCAGATTTTGTACGGTCCCAGCTGCGGTGGGACAAGGAGCCATGAAAACGAGGATGTAAAATACCCTCAGAATACGGGGCCCAAAGCTTTTCAATGTCCTTCCAAAAGAAGTGAGGAATCTCCAGCACACCAACCTGAATTACTTCAAGAACCAGCTGGACAGATTCTTGTGCAAAGTCCCTGACCAGCCATGCGTGGCTGGCTACGAGGGCAGGAGGCGATCAGAGAGCAATTCCCTCCTTCACCAAGTCCCGCAAATGAGGCGGGATGCTGCAGAGGGGTCGACCGCAGGTCGATCCTGAACCGTCGTTCAAACTCAACAAAAGTAAACAAAAGTAAAAGTATTGGGTGTCCCGTAAGTCTGGAACCATAGGGCAAAATGATAAAAACGGCAATAAAAACACCGAAGAGACTTTTGGGGACTGTTTGTGAAATAAGCGAGGATGGTAGCAGCTGTGTTATCGTCGGTGGATGTCCTCGGAGATCCACTGCTGCGTGGTTTATCTCCTATGGATCCCGTTTCTCTGAACTTTGCTACAAGTTTGCCGACTCAGCTGTGTGTTATCGGTGCGCGGTCCGGATGCAATCTGTTAAATTCCTCAGCAACCTCCCTCTGACTCCGATTTTCTACGAGCAGAATTACCTGGATGCGTTCTTTCTTACTCAAAGACATCATGGGCACTTGCATAAACGGAAAAACATAAATTACTTATTTTACCCTATGGTTCCAGACTTATGGGACACCCTGTATATGAAAATGGAAAAGAATATATATATATATATATATATATATATATATATATATATATATATATATATATATATATATATATTGCCCTTAAATACAAAGGCATGCACCATATTTATTTTTGTAAGAATGCTTAAAATTAATTACGACAACTGTGTTAAATTTTAAGATATAAGAATTTTTAGCTTCAACCCACGAAGTTGAAGAGTGGAATCTCTCTATAGAGTTAATCACAAACCAAATTTGAGCGAGTTCGATTCTGCTACAAAATTAAATTTCTTCAAACCAACTAACTTCAAACGGTTGCAACTAACCAAATTATAAACTTCTTTCGTTTTTCCAGATTTCATTCAGCCTTTATCGGTTATAAATGTATTTATTCCATGTAATTTCTATTTTAATGCGGGTAACTGAGGCATTTTATTTTAATTTTTAATATATTTATTTGTTTTTAATCTTTTAATTTAATTTTATATCTAATTTTAATATTTATAGTAGCTCCAGTAAATATGTTATTCATTGTGTTGTTCGTCTTTCAATTTATTACTCTAAGATTTCGATCATCAAGAAATGAAACATATATATACTGTATATATATACACGAGTATATATATATATATATATATATATATATATATACAAGAAAGAGGGAGAATTGTTTGCACTAAATTAACCCAATATTGTTTCAGACGGTACTTCGGTACTTTTCTATATTCATTTCTCACTTTTGATATTTTTCTGAAAAAAAATGTTTTATATATATATATATTATATATATATATGTGTGTGTGTGTGTGTGTGTGTGGGTGTGTGTGTATGTTATAATGTTATAATGTTTCAGACCAACAAAGACTAGGATCCACTCATAGGTGGTCTACCCAACCGTGTTTGTAATTATGTATTGGGCATGTCCTCCGTGGTGGCAGGGGACCTACAATTTTACGTGGGTTCCGAACCACAAAAACCTTAATTTTACTACCTTAAACTATACCTAATCTATCAACATATGCATCTAATCGATTTTTAAACATATTTATAGACGTCCTACTAATTACTTCTACCGGCAAATTATTCCAGCTATTTACTATTCAATGCGTAAAAAAGTTTTTGGCAACTGCTGTCTCGAACCTTCTACTTGTCAGCTTACACCCATTATTTCTAGTTCTACTATATTGTGCTATTTCGAAAAAGCTCTCTCTATTTACGTTATCGACCCATTCATAATTTTACAAACGTGGATTAGATCACCCCTTAGCCTCCTAAGAGTGTTTTCAAGGTCATATAGTTGTTGTACAATGTACAAGTCACAACATGAATAGAACTGTCCCTCACTCTCAGTCCTTAGTTGCCTCTTAGATATCATAGACGGTGGTTTGCTGTTATTGCTCTTGTACCTACTTCAAAGTTATTCTACTAGACGAATACTACAGTTCAACTGTAAGTATGGATTATTGATTATTACAATTATTTATTATTATCATATTCTTCTGTCTAATTATGTTGTAATCCCATGAAATATTTTTTTATTGAATTTTAGAACATCGAATGACTAAACTTTGAAACATCGTAATTGATATAAAATACTTAAATGTTTTTCTTTCTTTTCAGATATTCCTAAGATGCCAAAATTGAAGACAAGAGGTCAGTCGTCATGCTACTTCAGCCTGTTAGTCGGTACAGGCAAGGAGCTTCCCGTATCAGAACTACCAACAGTGCGAGACATGCTGAGACTAGGGTTACTCCTTCGTGAACAAAATACAAAGGATAGAAGGAACTACACAGAGAAAGAGCTCATAAGGGACATGATTCCCCGTCTTCTGCATTAGTGGAAAAAAGCTAATGTGTTATTTAAACCACCTGTACTCAATCAGTATAGAGCTATTGAACTAAAATTAACAAAGCTGTGGCACAAAGCAGTTGAGACATCACTTGGTAAAGGAAAACTAGCAAAGAAAAATAAATTTCTACACACACTTGATACTCTTCTTGACATTTTTAACTGCCAGTGTCCCATAGAGTTGTGTTCTGAAGCCAATTGTTCTCCCTCATACAGAAGAGAACCTCACCCTCACATTGATTGTCGCTGTCCTCGTGAGAAGAAGATCCCTGTTTTCGAGCTGGCTTTCATAAAGGCGCAGAGAACAAAGGCAGGAGGCCAAAGAAGTATGCAGATTGGTTCGGCAGATTATTCAGAAACCAAAAAACAGATTGTTATTGCTAAGAAAAAAGAGAAAATCCGAGAGAGGGAAGCAAGGAAGAAAAAGAGTGAAGAAGCCACCCAAAGAGATGAAGAGCTCTATCAAGAGGTTTCTCACTTCTTTGAAAGCTCTTCAGACGAACAGAAAGAAGCAACATCAGATGATAGCTCCAAAATGCCATCTGAATCTTCGCCGAAGAGAATGAAATACAACACTAAAGACATCTCAAACATTGCCCTTGCCAATATTCGCCACCATACGGGCTACGAGAGACTGCAGAGATTGTCACTGCCGCTTGGATAGATGCAGGCCCCATCAGCCGAGAGGATACATCCTTAGTGATAGATCATAATAAGATAAGAAGAGCACAAGAAAAAATAATGAAGGAAATATCTGATCAGCATGAAAAAGATTTGAAGGAGGAAGGTCTCTCTTGCCTTTTGTTTGATGGAAGAAGAGATGACACAAAAGTTCTCCTAGAGGTAGAGGGAATGGACAGAAAGTTTCCCGGTCTCATCAAAGAAGGACACTACTCTGTGTGTTCCGAACCTGGTGGCCGCTATTTGTTTCACTTTGTTCCTGAAGCAGAAGTAGAAGGCAAGAAACATGCAAAGGCAATTGCTGATCAAATAATATGTTGGCTTCAAGAAAAAAGACTTGACAGTTCACTGCAGGCCGTTGGTGGAGACTCAACTGCGGTGAACAGTGGATGGCAGGGCGGTGTTATGGCGAATTTAGAGAAAAAACTTGGAAGAAGGCTTGTTTGGATTGTATGTGATTTGCACACAGGGGAACTACCTCTTCGTCGTCTCATCCAGGAACTTGATGGTCCTACAAAGAGTAACAACAAGTGGTCAGGCCCCTTGGCAACATGCTAGATGAAGCAACGGAATTAGAAATAAATACAAAATTTCCAAAGGTCGAAGTAGGCCCTCCCCTTCCAGTGTTGTCTGAAGAAGTTATCAAAGACCTCAGCACGGATCAATCTTACGCTTATCGTATTGTTCAAGCAATCAGATCAGGAGAGTTGCCTCAAAATCTGGCTCTCTTGGAGATTGGACCCGTAAGTCACAGTCGTTGGTTAACTACAGCAATTCGTTTCTGCAGGATTTGGGTTTCCAAACATGCACTGAAGGGCAAAATGCTACAGAATTTGATGTTGATTGTTGAATTTATTATTGGGTTTTATCTTCCTCACTGGTTCAATGTAAAACTTAAGCCAATGTGGATGGAGAGGCCCAACCACATCTTGTTTCAATTACAGCTACTGAGAACCAAAAGGAAAGTAGTGGTGACATCGTGTTACCTGTGGTGAGAAGGTCCGCTTGGTATGCTAGGCCAGAGGCAGTTTTGCAAGCAATACTCTGCAGCCAATGTACCAAAAAGCGAACTGAGGCTGTGGAAATCATTCTAAAGCTTAGAGGAACATCACTAGATGATGACCAGCTGGGAGACTGCTCTGTCCAGACAAGGAAGGTACCTCCGATAAACGTCAATGCCACGAAATTGTCAGAATTAGTTAACTTGAGTTCGGAAGTTTTGGAGCCACCACTGACAACATGTATAACAAACAAAGATTTAACACAACTTAAAGAGACCCCAATGCAAGTGCTAAAGTGGCCTTCTCACACTCAGAGTGTGGAGAGATGTGTGAAAATGGTCACAGAAGCAGCTAGTCAAGTTTAGAGTCACGAGAGGCGAGAAGGCTACATCAAAGCGCAAGTAGCAAGCCGAATGCTGATGTCAAGGAACCGCAGCAAAAAGGACATGACTGCATTGGTTACTTTCAAATAAAGACTCTGAATGATATCTTATTGCCACTTTAAATGTTGATAGGATAGGATGTTTGCGCACATTTGTTATTTTGTTACGAATTTACAGAAAAATGGAATTTTTTAATTAAAATTGATGTAGGTAGGAGTTATTTTTTATTGTTTTTGAAGCAAGGATATTATTTTGTATGCCAAATGATTACATTAAATTGCTACCAAATCACATGATTTGCAATTTAGTCATTTCACCCCAAAATTGACACCCTATAATGCCGAGTGTAATGCGGCCGCAGCAAGACGTCTGTATGTGGAAAGGTTTCCGAATCGCCGTCTGCCAGATAAGACCTTTCAGAAAATAGACGAGCGCCTTGGTGATACAAGATCATTCAACAAGCGAGTTTCAGATGGTGGTAGACCAATCAGCGCCAGAACTGTTGAGTTGGAGGAGCGGGTCATGAATCGCGCGGAGGAACATCCTGGTGGCAGCATCCGAAGGATAGCAGCAGCAGAAGGTGTAAGATACACAACTGTTTGGAGAATTTTACGGGAACAACAGCCTTACCTATATCACATTCAGAGAGTGCAAGGCCTTACTGAAGCTGATTTCCCAACACGAGAGGCTTTTTGTACTTGGTTCCTTCAACAGTCCGCTCGCGATCCTCTTTTTCTATCCTCCGTGTTGTTTTTTGATGAGGCTGCCTTCACAAGAAATGGCGTGATCAATTTTCGCAACACTCATCACTGGTCCGAAGAGAATCCGCATGCCATCATCCAATCAAGGCGCCAACAACAATTTAGTATCAATGTATGGGCAGGACTTATTGCCGACAACTTAATCTTTTGTTTTGCCTGGAAGATTAACAGAAGAATCCTATTCCAATTTTTTAAGGAATGATTTAAGCGATTTACTACATGAAGTTCCTCTTGGTGTCCGACGTCGTATGTGGTTTATGCATGACGGCGCTCCGCCTCA
The DNA here is from genome assembly GCA_023014485.1 of Bathynomus jamesi. Lineage (NCBI taxonomy): Eukaryota > Metazoa > Arthropoda > Malacostraca > Isopoda > Cirolanidae > Bathynomus > Bathynomus jamesi. The sequence goes on from JAJOZX010003906.1 coordinate 460,686, forward strand.
TTTTAGTCGAGTAGCCAGAGACTATTTGGATGACCATTTCCCTGATAAATTAATGGAGAGGCCGTGGAGGACCCATTGCGTGGCTTGCTCGCTCCCCGGACCTGAATCCACTCGATTTTTACCTGTGGGGTCATGTGAAAATCATCGTTTACGTGACACCCATTGACAACGTTGAAATGCTTCGGCAACGTGTAGATTGTAGAACAAGGATGCCAGAAAATCCGAGCAATACCTGGAATGTTTGAACGCGTCAAGCAGTGTACGACGAGGGGTGTTCAGGGTGTATTCAAGCACAAGGCGGTCATTTTGAGCACTTCCTTTAAAGGTAAGGCAGATACTTGCTGGAACACATAACGGGCTGTAACTCGGAAACAAAGCATTTTCAGGCATATGTTTATGTAAACTTCTTTCATTGTTTTCAGGTCCTGAATCTATCCTGAAAGTGCGTCCCACATGTTACGAAACACCCTGTATAACGGCAACAACAAATTTGAACTCGCTCAATTTAAGTTATAGTCGAATCTATCGGTTCTGAAATTCTTTGCTTTAATTTTGTAGCGTTCGCAATATTATCTTTGATATAAAACATAACACCTTCTCCTCGCCTACCTGTTCTGTTATTAACAAAAAGTCTATAACCTCTAATTTGATACTCCCTTACAAAGTCACGTGTTTCAGTGCTAAGCCACGACTCATTTATTATGACTAATGTTGGTTATTTAGACTCAAATATTCCTCGTAGTGCGCTGCAAAGATTCTTGTGTGATATTCGAAGTATAGACTGGGAGTTCATTATGTCATTATGAAAGAAAATCACGTGTCGCGAGTGGTTAGAAAGGGTTAAAGAAAAAAATTCGTTAACAAAGCAAAATTAACTTTATTAGACCACGTTTTCTAATAGATTGGAATTTCACACCTCTCGATCAAAACAAAACAAGCACATGCACTCGCCTTGGTTTAATCAAGTAAATATAATAATAAATAAAGTCAATAAATAAAATATATTCTTTTATGAATAATTAATAACACGAGATAACTTAGTTAAGAAGGCACCGAACATTATTTTTTTAAAGATACTACGACTGAAACCACTTATTCAATTGGTAACACTGGACACGATAAAACACTCTGTTCACAAGGAAAGGATCTATATCCCAAGGGAAAAAAAAAAAATATATATATATATATATATATATATATATAGGCTACACAGTAACCCCCCGATTTACGCGCTCTCCATTTGCGCGTTTTCGGATTAACGAGTTAATCCGAAAACGCGAAAATAAGGAGCACGTAAATAGGGGTATATATATATATATATATATATATATATATATATATATATATATATATATATATATATATATTATATACAGGGTGGGCCGTAAGTTTCCATACATAGGAAAATAAACATTTTTTTATGGACAACCATTTTTATTTATATAATATGCTCTACATGGTTGCCATTGTTTTGAAAACACATTTCAATACGTGTTCCCCACTGTTGATGAACACGCATTAGCACAGTTGACGTTATGCTTGTAATGGCGTTGGTGATACGTTCCTTTAGATGATTTATGTCTCGTATCTTTTCCTGATACACCATGGCCTTCAAGTGCCCCCAAAGATAGAAATCAAGGGGGTTGAGATCTGGGGATCTGGGAGGCCACTCCACAGGACCACGCCGACCAATCCAAGCATCCGGAAACTGCTGATCCAAATACCGACGCACGTGAAGACCATAATGAGGTGGAGCTCCATCTTGCTGGAAGTAAATGGGAAGTTACCTTCCTCGTTTAGCAGGGATGGGAAAATCTCTTCTTGCAACATGTTAAGATACCTTTCGGCATTAAGATTTCCACTGACAAAAATTGGTCCAATAATTCTGTCACCCCATATCCCGGCCCACACCATCACTTTACCGGCACCTTGCATCTTCGTCGGACTCAGCCAGTTAGGGTTAGCATTACTCCAATAACGTATGTTTTGCCGATTAACCTCTCCATTGACGTAAAAATTTGCTTCATCAGTAGTCAAACGCATATTCTTATGGTATCTGAAACATAAAAACAAACGTTTAAATTTTCCTATGTATGGAAACTTACGGCCCACCCTGTATATTCAAAGAAAGCAAATAATATATTAATTTTTGTGGCGTATTTCGTGTCTGGAGAAATTGGCTGAAATGTTATATGAAATTATTTTTTTAATTAAATATATTAGTTTTGAGAAAGTTCGCGTGTTTATGTATTTTTGTGGTACGCATTTTTTGACGCGTTATTTTTCTCGTTTTTGTTTCCTCTTTCAAATTATCATTATTAAATTTTTTTTTTAATTACACGCTTTCTTTTAAAGTTAAAAAAAAGTTGAATTTCAAAAGAATACGGGGATATATATATATATATATATTAATATATATATATATATATTTATTATATATATATATATATATATATACACAGTAGATTCTTGAAAATTCGGCACTTCAAAATCTGGCATACTCCAAAATCGGGCACATTTTGAAATCGCTAATTTTAAAATCATAAATGAAAATAATAACAAGTCACGCTGCTTCAGAGACTAATAAATCCATTTGTGAACGGAAATCAAAGCATAAACCTAAATTAGATCAACTTGATAAAGTTTTATATGAGTGGTTTGCTTTAAAAAGGTCAGAAGGTGTTGCTATTTCTGGGCCCATTCTGTCGACGTAGCAACAACAATGTTTTTAGATTAAGTTTAGAATACAATTTTCAAGTAAATAAAGTTCCTTAATTACGTTTAATTGACAATGATGTTCTATAACACATTACTGGCCCATTGGCTCTTATAACTACGATCTTTGGATTAATAAAACAGTAAGTTCATGTTCATTTTTTGTTTACCCTATACTTTATTATTATTATTATCATAAAATGACCTCCCTAAAACACGGCATATTTTAAAATCCGGCCCATGCAAATCCCAAAGGGTGCCGGATTCTACAGAGTTTACTGTATGTATATATATATGATGCGCCTCGGTGGTGTATTGGTTAGCATCGTTGACTACGAATCCATCGGCCCCGGAATTAAAACCCGGTGACGACAGGCGGTACGCAGCAAAACCCAACTGTTCATCCTTCCACACAATAAATTGGTTGGTAAATAAACGGGTACCC